>JAEHOC010000043.1:0-285000 GCA_016834605.1 Chlamydomonas incerta | reverse complement strand
CAGCCCCGCGTGCGCCGCCCGCACCGCCGGCGCCAGGGCGTCCAGCGCCCGCGCCTCGCGCACCAACCGGATGGCGGTGTCCTGTGGGCGTGTGTGTGTGTGGAGGAGGCGGGAGGGAGGTGGGGAAGGGCGGGAGGGGAGGCGCGAGGGGAGGTGCGATGTGTGTGGGCGTGTTGGGCTGTACCGGTCCGACGGGGTAGTGCCTGGCAAGTGCTAGCCGCCGCGCAATGCCCCCACCCTGTGTTTTCCTCGTGCTCTCTGACACACACGCACACACGTGCGCCAGCCCACCCACCTCGGCCTTCCAGGCCTTCTCCACCGCCTCGTCCTCCACCCTCTTCTTCGCCTCCGCCTCCGCCGCCAGCCGCTTGCGCTCCGCCGCCGCCGCCGCCTCCTCGCGGCGGCGCGCCTCCGCCGCCTCCTCCTCCTGCCGGCGCAGCTCCGCCGCCAGCGCCTCCTCCTCCGCCTTCTTGCGCGCCTCCTCTTCCTCCTGCTGCCGCTTCAGCTCCGCAGCGTACGCGTCCTCCTCCGCCTTCTTTCGCTCCGCCGCAACCCGCGCCTCCTCCGCGGCCGCCGCCTGCTCCGCGGCCTGCCGCTCCGCCTCCTCCGCCTCCTGGCGCTTCCGCTCCGCGGCCTCCTCCTCGTCCTTCTTGCGCTGCTCAGCCGCAGCCGCGTCCTCCTCCTCACGTTGCTTGGCAGCGTCCGCGTCCTCCGCCTCCCGCTGCTTGGCGGCTGCGGCCTCGTCTTCAGCCTGCTTCGCAGCGGCTGCGGCGGCCGCGGCCGCCTCCTCCTCCTCCTTCTTCTTAGCTGCTGCCGCCTCCTCCTCGGCTTTCTTTTTAGCGGCGGCCTCCTCCTCCGCCTGCTTCCGCTTCTTCTCCTCTTCCGCCTTGGCAGCCGCCTCAGCGGCGGCCTGCGCAGCGGCGTCAGGCGCGGCGGCGGCCTGTGCGAGGGTGGCGGGAAGGGGGCGGCGCGTGTCATTGCAAGCGGCGCATGTACGTTGGTTCGACACGACCGCCACGATGTCAGCTCTGAAGCCGCCTGACTTAAATGCCCCATGCCTGATTAGGCATGCCCCAGGTTGTGTAGGTACCGTAAGGTTTGTGCGATCTCACCGGGGCGGCAGTGCCGGGCGCGCTGGCCCGGACTTCCTTTGGCTCCGGCCGGCTGGCCGGCGCCTCCTGGCGGCCGCCCTCCTGCGCAAGGCAGGTGTCGTTAGAGTCAGGTATGTATTGACATGTTAGATAGCTCAGGCAGATCGACACCAGCAGCGCGACAAGTGCGGGAAGCGAGCGCGAGCGCGCGGGGACATGTCCCAGGGCAGGGTGGGAAATGCGGCCAGGCGCGGAGATCGGCAGACGTGTGTCTCCCAGTGAAACCCATCCGCTTGGCAGCTCATCTCACCGTTGAGGCTCCACAACCCACTGCTCGTTTCCACGTGCGAGAGGGTGAGCGGGGGAGAGGCGGACGCAGCATCGTGGAGTCAGACGTCGAGACATGTTGGCACGGACCAGGTGGCAGCACAACGCAGCTAGCAATATGCGTTAAGCTCACTCTTATGTGCTGGAATGCACCAGCGCTGTGTCCTGGTGCAGCGACCTGCCTCCGCGCTGCAAATGTCCTCCGCTGCGAGGAGGCCGCTAACAGAATTAAGCGCCGCTGACCTTTCCTAGTCTTTGTATAGGTTGGTTCATGCAAAGTAATACTCTATTCCAGCAGCAAACCAGGCAGGCTGGCGCGTCTTCGAGCCAAGAACTTGCTTCTCCAAGTAAGCGCGTTTCGCGCTGCCAGCAAGCTAAGCGTGATATAAGTTGTATAGAGAATGCTTCGGCTGTAAGTGATACCGAAGTTCGGATGAGCGCCCTTCCTCGCAGTCGCGCCGATCACCCCGCATTACCCGCAAGTGCTGCGTGTCTGTGCACGCGCGTGCTCGCGCTGAAAATGCATTTTGCCACTAGCCCCTGAAGTACTGCACACTACGCCGCGCTGGAGCCTCCCAGTCTAACCACCCGCACGAACCCTGGGGTACCCCGGTGCGGCCGGCAAATTATGGATTTGGGGACTCCCATCCACAAGGTGATCCGCCGCCGCTTCGCTCTTGCAGTCGGTTCGGCTGACTGGCTATTGCTGCTACGTGCTTGGAACGACAACAAGTGCGCATCTTTATAGCATCTGCGAATCTGCGATAATCAGCCGAGCAGAGCACAAGGCGCTCCGTTGCAGCGGTTCCGTTGCGCATCCGTTACAGTGCCACGCTCCAGGTCCAGGTCCAGGACAACTACACACCGCACCTCCGCCAGTCAGGGCTTCAGGGGCGTGGCCGGCGTCTGCGGCCGGTGTGCACTGCGGTGCTCTCCTGGGGCTGGCGCTGCTGTCGAACATACAGACCACCATCTCAATAACCTGGCACTACTGGCACTTTGCCTCTCGACTGCTGCACGCCCTCTGCCTCGTCAGCAATGCGGTTATGCGGAACAACCGCGTCACTACATCCCTCAGTGCGACTTGTCATTGCAGTCAACGGCTCTGCGCCGCCTACGAGGCGTGCAATCCTACGACAGCCTTACTTGCCCCCCGATGAAAGACGCGATGAATGAACGCAGGGCCGCCGCCGCCGCCACTTGGACGCCCGTACTTTGGCACCCATACCATGGCCAGGCGCAACCGCGCACATCACTGCCTATTACTTCGCGGAACAAACACGAAAACATTCACAAAATTCATGCATGGCGGGGCCGGGCTTGGGAGCAGCGCTTGCTGCGTCCGTCCCACGCGGCCACTGCGGCGCACGCGCATGCACGCCATATGCATGTGTGTGTTTGCATTCATTACTAGCTGCGCAACAACTAACACAACTTAGCAGCCCGACTATCGCTGCGCGAACACAAACTGAATGCGATGAATGTAGTTGCTGGTGGTCGAGCTCATGGACCAGGTCTTGACACCCGAGAACTTGTACCCGGCGGGCACGTTCACCCAGGTCTGGGGCGTGCTGCACACCGTGGTGCTGCCCGCATAAACAATGGAGCCGGTCGAGGTGCGCATTTGGATGGTCTGCGCGCCGTTGCCCCACGAGCCGCCGGCGCAGCAGGTGCGCACTTGCGTGATGGTGACCGCGGTCAGGTCCACGGCATTGCTGCCCGAGTTGCCGTAGCCGCCGTGCAGCAGGCCGACCTGTGTGTTGTGGTGTGTTATGTTGCGGGGCGCGGCGTCACCACACGGATGGATTTGAATCCAAACCCGAACCGAAACGTACTGAAGCCGAGGGGTGGGTGTTGGGGTGTGCCACCCTCGTCTCTTCACACACCCACGCCCACACGCACTCAACGCAAGCACACGATCACACGCACAACTCGACTTAGCACCCATACACACGCGCACCTGGTTGTTGTTGTCGAAGTAGGTGCGCAGCTCCTCCAGTATGAAGCCGGCGCGGCCGGTGATGCGGTTGGCGGGGAACAGGCGCGCCAGGTCCTCGTCCGAGTCGATGGCGTCATAGGCGGTGGCGGAGGAGCCGCAGAAGATGGAGCTGCTCAGCTGCAGCGCCACGGCTGCGAGCGCGAGCGCGAGCACATAGTGCAAGTGGTGGAGGTTAGCGGTTGGGTGTGGAGGGTAGGTGCATGTGGAGGGCAGTAAGGTGATGGATGGGTTGGGTGGAGGTCTAAACAACTTGTTGTGGCTTGAAGGAGGTGGTGGGGAGGGGCTTGGAGCAGTGCGGTGCGCGGGGCGTGCGCATGGGGTTGCGGTGCACATGCGCACGCGGCACGCCATGCATACATGCTCATGCAGGAAGGGGGGCGGGATCACTCTTACCGGGCGGCGGCTGAGGCGGGTTGGGGGAAGGCGGCGGTGGCGGGCTCGGGAAAGGAGCTGCGTGCACAGGGAATGGACGCAGCAGGCAGGGGCTGTGATGTGCGCCACGTAGATCTACGTGTCCAGGTGATCAGCAGGGCACGCTAGCTGATATGCAAGACTTAATCCAATGCAGCAGCAGACACGTGTAATCGCGGGTCGGTTCGACGTGGCCATGCAAGTCATCACGCGCGCTCACCCGTGAACACGAAGGCGATGCGGTGCACGAAGTTGTCCGTGGGGTTGGCGATGGACTGCGTCTGCACGCCCGCGAACGAGTAGCCGGCGGGCACGTTCACCCAGGTCTGGGGCGTGCTGCACACAGTGGTGCTGCCCGCATAAACAATGGAGCCGGTCGAGGTGCGCATCTGCACCGTCTGCGCGCCGTTGCCCCACGAGCCGCCGGCGCAGCAGGTGCGCACTTGCGTGATGGTGACCGTGGTCAGGTCCACGAAGTTGCTGCCGGAGCCGACATAGCCGCCGTGCGTGGGCCCGGCATAGTAGGCGCCGGGGCCGAAGGAGGACTTCACCTCCTCAAGGATGAATCCGGCGCGGGCGGTGATGCGCGTGAGCGGCAGCAGCGCGGACAGGGGCTGGTCCGAGGTGGTGACATAGCTGGCGGTGGCGCTGCCGCAGTAGTAGCCGGTGGTCTGGGTCACGAACAGCTCTGTGGCGTGGCGTGGAAGAAAGGAGGAGACCAGCGCGTGATGGTGGGCAGCAGAGGGCTTGGGGGTTCGCACGGAGCGAAACTGGTTGGTGTCCCACGCACCGACGTGCCCCGACCCACCCACCTGCCTACTCAGCCCGGCCCCATCTCCTCAGCCCAATCACAAAGACCCAAGAAAGGGGCGCTCAGCGCCGCCCGATCGCTCGCTCACCCCGGCCGGCCTTGACGTAGGTGCACAGGCCGCCGTAGTTGAAATAGCCGCGCACGCCGCCGAGCAGGTAGTAGCCAAAGTTGTTCCAGTGCGTGCAGCGGGAGTCGGAGTTGCACAACGCCTCGGCGGCCGCCGCCGACAGCTGCCCGCCGGTGCTGGTGGGCAGGCCGTCCCAGTTGGTGTCCCATAGCACCGTGTAGCCGGCCTTGGGCGGGCAGCCTGTGCGTGCGCGTGTGTTTGTGTGCACGCGTGAAGCAAAGCGAGGTTTAAGCAACGGCATGCGAACACCGGTGGTCATTGAAACACACGTACACGTCCCGAAGAGCTCGTTTATTTGGCACTCCCCAGTTGAGCAGCGCATGCGAAACTTACGGGGTGGGGGCGGCGGGCTGGGGGGCACCGGGCTCGGGGGTGGGGGGCTAGGAGGACGCGGGCTGGGCGGCGAAGGGCTGGGAGGCGGAGGGCTTGGGGGACGAGGGCTGGGCGGACGTGGGCTGGGAGGCGGCGGGCTCGGAGGTGGAGGGCTGGGAGGAGGCGGGCTGGGCGGGGGAGGGCTGGGAGGAGGCGGGCTGGGAGGCGGAGGGCTGGGAGGCGGAGGCGACGGCGGCGGGCTGGGCGGGGGAGGGCTGGGGGGTGGCGGGCTGGGTGATGGCGGTGGGGGCGGGCTCGGGTATGGGGCTGCGCACACACACATGAAGCAGTGGGCGGGGCACGAAGGAGGATCATCCGGGTCTGCCCGTGTTAGATTTCCTACGGTACTGCCCCAGCGGCATGCAGCAGCTGCCCAACCGCAGCAACAGCCCGCCTACGAACTAACGAGTTGCGTGGGGCTGGAGCATCTGGAATCTGGATCCATGCGAACCACCACACCCCCATCAACACGGACACGACCGACCCGACACACACGCAGCACAACCACCTGCCCGGTGGTGCTGGGGGGTGGGCCTACGACTATGGAGCCGCAAAACATGCACTGTTGTGGCCCCACGCTCACCCGTGAACACGAAGGCGATGCGGTGCACGAAGTTGTCCGTGGGGTTGGCGATGGACTGCGTCTGCACGCCCGCGAACGAGTAGCCGGCGGGCACGTTCACCCAGGTCTGGGGCGTGCTGCACACAGTGGTGCTGCCCGCATAAACAATGGAGCCGGTCGAGGTGCGCATCTGCACCGTCTGCGCGCCGTTGCCCCACGAGCCGCCGGCGCAGCAGGTGCGCACTTGCGTGATGGTGACCGTGGTCAGGTCCACGAAGTTGCTGCCGGAGCCGACATAGCCGCCGTGCGTGGGCCCGGCATAGTAGGCGCCAGTGCCAAAGGAGGACTTCACCTCCTCAAGGATGAATCCGGCGCGGGCGGTGATGCGCGTGAGCGGCAGCAGCGCGGACAGGGGCTGGTCCGAGGTGGTGACGTAGCTGGCGGTGGCGCTGCCGCAGTAGTAGCCGGTGGTCTGGGTCAGGAACAGCTCTGTGGCGTGGCGTGGAAGAAACTAAGAAAGGAGTCCGAGGGGTAAGCGGCGAGTGCGTGGCGTGTCGGCGGGCGCGATCCTTGTGCGTGCGCGTGCCTTCCGCGGGCACGGCGCATCCCGCCTCGCTCATGCCTTCATATCTTATTACCCCGCCTCGCTCATGCCTTCATATCTTATTACCCCGCCTCGCTCATGCCTTCATATCTTATTACCCCGCCTAGCCCCATCTACTCAGTCCGATCCCACCGTCTGATGAGGTGGGGTCGGGCTGAGACCGAACCCATCTCCCCAACCCGATCTCAAGGCCCAAGAAAAAAGCCTTCGCGCCGCTCGCTCGCTCGCTCACCCCGGCCGGCCTTCACGTAGGTGCACAGGCCGCCGTAGCTGAAATAGCCGCGCACGCCGCCGAGCAGGTAGTAGCCAAAGTTGTTCCAGTGCGTGCAGCGGGAGTCGGAGTTGCACAGCGCCTCGGCGGCCTCCGCCGACAGCCACCCGCCGGGGCTGGTGGGCAGGCCGTCCCAGTTGGTGTCCCATAGCACCGTGTAGCCGGCCTTGGGCGGGCAGCCTGTGCGTGCGCGCGCGCGTGTGTGTGTGTGTGTGTGTGTGTGTGTGTGTGTGTGTGTGTGTGTGTGTGTGTGTGTGTGTGTGTGTGTGTTGGAAATAATGGAAAGGTGCGTGTCAGTGCGTGTGTTGGAGAACATGGAAAGGGGTGTGTGTGCATGTGTGAGGCAAGGGGTGGAAGAGTGGAAGGGAAGGTAGTTTCGGGTGCTCACAACAACGCCAGGGCATGCGAATGCCGTGTGGTTGTAGGAAACGGACGCAGATTTTTTGCCACTCCAAGAATGAGCTGCGTATTCATTCAACACTCACGGGGTGGGGGCGGCGGACTGGGAGGCGCCGGGCTGGGCGGCGGAGGACTGGGCGGGGGAGGGCTGGGCGGGGGAGGGCTGGGGGGCGGGGGGCTGGGGGGAGGAGGGCTGGGCGGAGGTGGGCTGGGCGGCGGTGGCGGAGGGGGGCTGGGCGGGGGAGGGCTGGGCGGCGGGGGGCTAGGGGGAGGGGGGGCTGGGTGGCGGTGGCGGAGGGGGGCTGGGCGGGGGAGGGCTGGGCGGCGGGGGGCTAGGGGGAGGGGGGCTGGGCGGTGGTGGCGGAGGAGGTCTGGGCGGGGGAGGGCTAGGAGGGGGAGGAGGGGACGGCGGCGGGCTGGGCGGTGGTGGTGGAGGCGGGTTCGGGGGCGGTGGCGGAGGTGGGGGCGGAGGTGGCGGGGGAGGCGGGGAAGGCGGGGAAGGAGGGGGCGATGGGGGCGGGGGAGGAGGGGGAGGGGGAGGGGAGGGAGGAGGCGGGGAGGGAGGAGGAGGAGGTGGGGGTGAGGGAGGAGGGAGAGGAGGAGGGGAGGGAGGAGGGGGAGGAGGAGGCGAGGGAGGAGGGGGAGGAGGAGGCGAGGGAGGAGGGGGAGGCGGGGGCGAGGGAGGAGGGGGAGGAGGAGGCGAGGGAGGAGGAGGAGGCGGGGGCGAGGGAGGAGGGGGAGGAGGAGGCGAGGGAGGAGGGGGAGGCGGGGGCGAGGGAGGAGGGGGAGGTGGCGGGCGAGGGAGGAGGGGGAGGGGGCGGCGAGGGAGGAGGGGGAGGGGGCGGCGAGGGAGGAGGAGGCGAGGGAGGAGGGGGAGGCGGGGGCGAGGGAGGGGGAGGTGACGGCGGGGGCGGGCTGGGGGGAGGCGGCGGGAAGGGGCAGTAGTGCTCACGCCAGCCGCCCAGGCAGTCGGGGCTGCCGTCGGCGCCGGCAATCGAGATGGCCTGCGTGTAGCCGTAGCTGCCGGGGCCGCAGCCCGCGGCCGCCTCCTGGCGGAAAGCCTCGAGTACGGCATCCACCTGCGGCTGAATGGCGGTGGCCTCCTCGGAGGAGAAGAAGGTGGCGCACACGCGCACCTCGTCGTCAGAGCACGAGGCCAGCGCAAAGTCCTCGATCACGAGAACGCCCTGGGCGGCGATGGCGTCGGCCATGGCGCCGGCGATGACGGCCGCGGCGTCCGCGCAGGTCTGGGGGCTGTAGCGCAGCGGCGGCTCGGGCTCCGGCTCGGGCCGGCCGGTGATGGCGAGGCTGTAGCACACCTTGCAGGGGGGCGGCGGAGAGGGGGGCGGGGGAGAGGGAGGAGGGGGAGAGGGCGGAGGGGGAGAGGGGGGCTGGTGGGGAGGGGGGGCTTGGAGGAGGGGGAGACGGGGGAGGGGGAGAGGGAGGGGGAGGAGAGGGGGGAGGAGGGGAGGGGGGAGGAGGGGGAGGAGGGCTGGGCGGAGGGGGAGGAGGCGGGGACGGGGGAGGAGGCGGCGGCGGGCTGGGGGGCGGGGGCGGAGGCGGGCTGGGAGGAGGGGGGGCTAGGCGGAGGGGGGCTGGGGCGGAGGGGGGAGACGGAGGAGGCGGAGAGGGGGGAGGGGGGAGAGGGAGGAGGAGGAGAGGGAGGAGGAGGAGAGGGGGGGAGGCGGAGGAGGTGGGCTGGGCGGCGGGGGGAGGAGGCGGGGACGGGGAGAGGAGGGGGCGGCGGGCTGGGAGGAGGGGGAGGAGGCGGAGACGGGGGAGGGGGGCTGGGCGGAGGGGGAGACGGGGGAGGTGGCGAGGGAGGAGGAGGCGAGGGAGGAGGAGGCGAGGGGGGAGGAGGAGGCGAGGGCGGAGGCGGGGGGCGGTGGGCTGGGCGGCGGGGGAGGAGGCGGAGACGGGGGAGGAGGAGGCGGGGGGCTGGGCGGCGGGGGGCTGGGCGGAGGGGGGCTGGGCGGAGGGGGGCTAGGCGGAGGCGGGGAGGGGGGAGGGGGGCTGGGAGGCGGTGGGGAGGGGGGAGGCGGGGGCGGTGGGCTGGGCGGTGGGGGAGGAGGCGGAGACGGGGGAGGAGGAGGCGGCGGGCTGGGCGGCGGGGGGGCTGGGCGGCGGGGGGCTGGGAGGAGGGGGGGCTGGGGGGAGGCGGAGACGGCGGCGGAGGGCTGGGGGGGGAGGGGAGATGGGGGCGGAGGCGAGGGAGGAGGAGGGGAGGGCGGAGGGGGGCTGGGGGGCGGCGGGCTGGGCGGCGGCGGGAAGGGCACACGCGCCGTGGCCTGGGGGCAGCACTCGTTGCTGCTGTCAAACAGCGCGACCGAGCAGGTGCCGGCGGGGGCGCCCGGCGGCGGCACGCACAGCGCGTCCAGGTCGGTGCAGCCGCGCTGGTTCTTGTTGAGGGAGAGGGTGACGCACACCACTGCGCCGTCGGCGGCCGCCACATTCAGGCCCAGCTGCGGGCAGCGGCGGTGGGGCGTGGGGAAGCAGGTACTTTAGGAGAGGGGTTGGGATCCGAGCGGGGCCGCTGGGCGGGGGTCACGCGGATGCCGCACAGGAGTGTGGCAACGCAGGATCACGCACAGCCCCGCCGGGGTTTGTGTGACCGCCGCAGGGTTTGTGGGGCAACGCAAACGTGGTAGCAGCCTCACGCACCTGCGTGATGGCCAGGACGGTGGCGTTGGCGGCGGGCGCGGCGTTGGGCGGCCGCTGCAGCGCCGCGCCGACCTTGGTGGGGGCGCCGTTCACAGTGGCCTTCACCACGTCACCTGTGTGTTGGACAACACACGGAAACCAAACCCGCCCAGAGAGTGTGTGTGTGTGTGTGTGTGTGTGTGTGTGTGTGTGTGTGTGTGTGTGTGTGTGTGTGTGTGTGTGTGTGTGTGTGTGTGTGTGTGTGTGTGTGTGTGTGCCGGGGGCGAGCGGGGGAACCAGCAGCAGCAGCAGCAGCAGCAGTAGGGGACACAGAAATCGAGAGAGCGGGAATGCATGCGCGAGAGAGGGGATGTGGGAATTGAGGGGGACTAAAGCGAGGGAGCCGCGGGTGCGGGAGGCTCTCCCAGCCTCGATGGGGTGCCCCCGCGTGCCACCCGTCAGTCACAGGCCGCAAATAATGCCACACATACACCCCGCAAGTGAGGTTTTCACATTCAGCAGCATGCCTGCACCCAGCGCAGCACGCACAGCGCAGCGCAGCACGGTGCTCACGCACCGAAGACGTTGCACTCGGGCTTGACGTTGATCTGCGGTGCGGGCGGGCGCGCGCACACGCACGGCGGCAGGGCATTCCGAACTTAAAAGCGGGTACACAAAGGGCGGGCGGGGCTGGCGGGCCGGGATGAGAGAGCGAGGCGGCTGAGCGGGCGTTGCGCACACTCACGTCACGGGTGCGGCCCGCGCTGCCACCGTGACCTGGTGAGTCCTACGCGCCTAAACCCCCCTGGTCCTAACACGCGAGGCTGAACGCACGTGCAGGCTCCGGGCTGGACCCTTATCAAGCCCTCACCTCAATCTTGTGCAGCCCGGCCTTTGTGCAGCAGTAGTCGGTGCACCCCTGCGCCGGGCGCACCGCGCGCAGCGTGAAGCAAAACTGCCCGCGCCCGCCAGGGCGCACGTTGGGCGACACGCTGAAAGGCGACGGCCCCGCCGAGCACCGACAGAATGGGAACGAGCTGGCGTAGCTGTGAGGAGCAGGAACGAGGCAGGGCGAGGGCGGCAATTCGCGTGCGTCAGCGGGCAAGCGGGCGATGGATTTGCCCAACCCGTTCTCAGCTGCCGTCTTCCGACCCGATGCCCCAAATCCAAATGGCTGCTACAAATAATCAATGGACGCCACCAATTTGTCCCACGACTCACTCCGCGGCCATCGCTGGCACCGCTGCGCCAACCAGCAATGTGAGTCCCCACGCCCAAAGGGGCACGGAGGCACTGCTGCGCGTCCCCATGCTATAACAAACTTACTCCCGCTAAGAATGTTCATGCGAGTGCTTGCCCCGTCGTTTTATCCTCGCACTTTGTCGGGCACCGTACTTTCAGGACTGTGGGCGGCAGTCTTACGTTGTATTTCTTATCAAACGCGCATTTATTTATACGTATGTTTAGAGGCAAACAGCTTGCACTCACATGACAGCGCCATTTCAGCTAGCGCGCTTGCACCGTTGTGGTTGGCCTAGGCGCGGGCACGCGTCCCGCCCCAATGCCCGAGCCGCTGCCGCTATGAAGGACACAATCATAACATGAAGCATGCTTTACCAACTGTAAATGAACAGTTTCAGAGCGCAAAACTGGCAGTTCCGGCGGGTTGCTGGCAAGGACCCGTCGTGACCCGTCGAATTGTTTTCGGGCATACCCCCCTGACCCCTCCGAGCGCAGCGACTCGGGGGGAAACGCAGCCCCCATCGCCCCCCAGGAACACCCCGGCTGGCGTGCTGGCTGCGTCTGCACCAAACCCAGTCCTGGCAAACTCAAGAAAGCCGATTGGGGCTGGATGGTCCCAGTTGCTGGCGCCTAACGGGGGAGTCACCAAAAGTTCAGGCAGTGACGAATCATATCAGCAATTATTTCGGTTCGAGGAAACTGGTCCCCTGAGCCCCCATGTCGAAGACATGTGACCGAGCACCGCAGCACGCGCACCACTGACCTCAGGGACGTCACAGCGCCTCACACTCCGTTGACGCCGTGCATTTGCATTGACCAACAAACACGCAACGTCGCATCCAAGCCCGCACATCCACACACCCATCCCATCCATCCATCCTGGCCGCGCTCCGCGCCGGCGCACAGCTCCCAAGCGCCAGTTGCCGCCTTGCCACCCGCCGGTGGCCGCCGGGCCTGCCCGCGCTGCAGCCATGTCACCTCGCTCGCCCGCCGGGGCCCCCTCGCCCAGTGTAGCGGAGCCGCCATGCGGCCCATGCGGCATGGCCCGCTGCTGCCCGGCTGCGGCACCGCCCCGCCCTGCACACGCACACACGTACGCAAGCGCCCCCCGAGTCCACACCTACATCATGCGTTGCTGGAGGCGCCCCCGACAGCAGTTAGCAGCAGCGGGACGCATCCTCCGCCTCCAACGAGAGGCCCCGCCACAATATCCAAACACCACCACAGCAGCCTTTTACTCAACATTACGGTTTTGACCCCAAGCTCAAATTCACCCTGATGCCTGGACATCAGCTCGACAGCGCGGCTACAGCTTCAGCAGCTGGGCTACAGCTTTAGCAGGTCGTCCGTGACACTGCTGCCGCCGCCAGCGGCCGCCTTGCCGCCGCCAGCTGCCGCTGGCCCCACCGCCGCCACTGCCGCCGCCGCCGCTGGCCGCTTGCTGCCCACGGACACGACCACCGGCGTGCGCCCGCCGGACGCGCCGCCGACGGAGGCAGACGCCGGCCGCTGGCCCGTGCCGCCAGTCAGCAGCCGAGTGGGCGTGGGTGTGGCGGCGCCGCTGCCCACGCGGCCGGACCCCGCCGCGCTGCTGCTGCGGTAGCTGGCGCGAAGCTGCTTGTCCAGCTCGCCGCTGCCCAGCGCCGCCGCCTTCGCCACCGCCGAGGCCGCCGCCGCCGCCGCCACGCCGCCCGCCTCTCCCCACGCCGCCGCCGCCGCCGCCCAGCAGGCGCTTGCTCTGCCGCCACAGCGTGTGGTCGTCCACTTTATTGCCGTGGTGCCCGCCGGCGCCGCCGCCGGCTCGGAAGCCGCCGCCGCCGCCGTAGCCGCCCTTGACGAAGCTGCCCGCCGCCAGGCCGCGCGCGCCCGCCGCGCCCGTGCCCGCCGTCGGCGTTGCGCCGCCGCCGGCTTTGATGGAGGCCGCTAGCTGCCGCGCGGCCGACGACAGCGGCACTACGGGAGTTGAGCCGCCCGCACCCGCGCCAGGGGTGGCTTTGCGCAGCGCGGAGAGCAGCGGCGTGGTGCGACTGCGCGCGGCGGCGGTGGCGGCGCGGGCGGCGGGCGTGCTGCCGGACCGCGTCACGGCCAGCTTGTGCCCCGCCGCCTCGCGGTCCGTCATGCCCTGTTTTGGGGGGGTCCATGCATGATTAATTAAGACGGGGGGGGGGGGAGGAGGTGAACACCAGCCCAATCTAAACCAACCTAAACTAGACAAGGGATAGGCAAGTGCAGTTTGCGGCAATACAGGGGTATGCCATGCGTGAGTAAATTAACATATGATGAAGTGCGCTGTAGGGGCCAGCGTACCGACAACAATGCGGGGGGGGGGGGTCCGCAAGGGTGGCGGGCAGTTTGCATTTCACCGTCCGTAGAGACGTGATCAAAACGCTCGCCCCGTCCTCATGCACGGCTTCCCTCCCCCCAACCCACCCACCCCCGCCACAACCTCCACCTCCGCCGCCTCCCGCCCGCTCCTCACCTGCACCTTGAAGCTGGGCCCCACGTAATCCGGATCCAGGCCGACCGGCATGTCGTCCGCCCCCAGCCGCAGCGGCGTGCCCGCGATATCACCCCACGTCATCAGCGGCGTCCCCATCACATCCTCCAGCGCCGGCGTCGCCATGGACGCATAGCCCACCGTGCCGCCGCCCAGCGCCGCCGGCGCCGGCGCGCCGACCGGCAGGCCGGCGGCGGCGGCGGCCGCCGCCGCCGCGGCGGCCGCTGCCGCGGCCGCCGCGCCCTCCGGCGCGTCCGGCCCGAGCGCCGCCAGGGCGACGGCGGCCGCCGCCGCCTGCGCGGCGGCGGCGGCGGGCGTGAGCGCGGCGGCGGCGGCGGCGACCTCGTCGGCGGTCTGCGACTTGATGCGGGTGGCGGCCTTGTTGATGGCCTTGGGCGGGCCCATGGCGCGTTCCGACAGCTCCTGTGAGGGGTGTGGGGAGAGCGGTGAGGGGTGAGAGGTGTGGAGAGGTGAGGGGTGGGGCGAGGTGAGGCGCCAGAGGTGAAGGTGAGGGGTGGGGTTAGGTGGCGGCGCGTGTCCTCAAAACCCCACCTGCATCCTTGCAACCCCCCACCCTCACCCGGCCCCCCCCGGCCGGCCCCCCTCTATGTACCGCCTTTGCAACCCCCCACCACCCCTTGCTCCGCACCTTGGCGCTGAGCGGCACGTTGGGTCGCTGGCTGGAGTCGTAGAACAGCGTGTTGACGGGCGGCTCGGGCGCCGGCAGCAGCGTCATGGGCGCCTGGCCGCTGGTGCCGTAGCCGTCGGAGGGGCGCTCCTGCGGGGGTGGAGGCGGAGGGGGGTGGGTGGGGGGTTTGCAAAGATGGTACACAGAAGTGTGGTGTGGGGGGTTACATTCATCATTAATTAAGGAAGTGGTAGACGGGGTGTGTGGCGGAGGGCGAGGGGCGGTGAGGCGTGGCCGCGGCGAGGCCATGCGCAGAGGCGAGGGGGTCACGGGTACCACACCGCCGCAGCGCTGCCGAAACGCAGCCGCACCCCTACACACGGAGCAGGCCTGTGGCCCGCGCCCGCCTGGCACGACCCGGCACCCGGCCGGCCCCGGCCAGTGTCTGCCTCCCTGTCCCATTTGCCTCCCTCCCGCCAGCCCGCTGCCCTCACGCCCGCGCCCCCTCCTCCGCCCTCCTCCACCCTCCTCCTCCCTCCTCCGCTCTCCTCCGCCCCCCCCTCCTATCCGCCTTCCTGTCCGCCCTCCTCCGCCCCCCCCAACACACACACGCACACAAAACACACACGCACACACGCACACGCTCACCTTGGGCCCCTCAAGCAGCAGCTGCCGTGTGGCGGGGTCCCGCGGGTCGGGCCGCTCTAGGTGGTGTCGGACCTGGCGGCGGGGTGGTGGAGGTTGGGGTGGTTGGGGGGTTTGGAGTTAAGCGGTTTACGCCTGCCGACCGACACAAGGGCTGTACAAGCGGAGGGTGTCACTGCCTGTGCCTGTGTCCACGCGGTCTCACATTTCCCCTCCCCGCTGCCCAACCCACACCACTCCTTGCCACCAGCCCGTGCGCCGCACAACCAACCCACCAAAAACGAACACACTCCCCTCCCCTCCTTCCCCTCCCCTCCCCTCCCCCTCCCCCCCCCCCCCCACACACACCTTGGCCCGCTTCCTCCGGTTGTCCTCCTGCAGCAGCACCGCGAACGAGGCGTTGTCCTCACTGGTGAAGCGGTCCAGGAACGTGTCCAGACCCATGCCCTGAGAGGCCGCCGCCGCCGCCTCCGCCGCCGCCGCGGCGGCGGCCGCCGAGGCGGCCGCGTCCGCGCCGGCGCCTACGGCGCCGGCGCTGCCTGCGGCGGCTTCGCCGGCTTCGCCAGCGGCGCCGCCGCCGCCGCCGCCCACCAGCGGCGTCATGGCGGGGGTGCGCAGCACGCCCGTGCCGGGCGTGGCGGCGCCCCAGGCGCCCGTGCCGGGCGTCCCGGCGGGGGTGAGGAATGGGGGCAGCATGCCCGGCGTCCCGCCGAAGCCCAGCTGGCCCGGGGTGGCGCCGGCTGCCGCCGCCGCGGCGCGCCGGCGCGCGATGTTGCGCTGCGCGCGCTGCATCTCGCGCACATCCCCGCTGTTCACGGCTTTCAGCCACTCCAGCTGGTTCGCCATCTTCGGGAGCTCCGGAAAGTAGTCTCTCTCAATGATGGCTTCGAGCTGCGCGGTGTAGGTGTCTTCGTCCAGCACCATCGGCGCCCGGGACTTTGGCAACGCCGGGGCGCGAGGCGGGGGCGGGGGCATGAGGCGCCGCAGCTCGTCCTCACGCGCAGCCCCGGCGCCCCCGCTCACAAGCGCCATCTGTGTGTCGGCGGTTGACGCCAGGGATTTACGAGGCGCTAGGAGCGAACACTCGAGGCGCTGCTTCTGGAGAGAAGTTGCGCAGATTCGTGGGCAACCTCGGCCCGGCTGGCAAACCTAGGCGTTCATTGTCTTATTAGAGCGCGATATGCAAATGAGACAGCCTGAACCTTGGAAGGGCTCCAACCGAACGAGAAAACCAGTAAGCGAGCTTTTCTAGAGTCAGCGTCCGGTGTCTCTGTAGGTCGATGATTGCCTCTGTGTTATATGTCAACGTTTTGCCGAAGTAACAGGCACTCGCTCGGGCTGTTCAGGTCGGAGATGGGCCGGATGGATTGCCCCGAGCCAGGAATTCCAAGGGCCGAGCTGATTACCAGGCCAGAATTAATTTAACACTGGCTACTTCGCGCTGCTGGAAGAACCAAAGCCGCGGAACATCAAATAGCAGGCCCGAGACCCACGATTTTTCGGTGCCCCAAACCCTGTTCAGGCTGCGAATACCTGCCACTCACTGCACATTCATCATTCTTTCTCTGGGCTTAGGGCTAGCTGAAGAGCCCCGCGCGACAGCCACATGTGTCCTTGACTTGGGGGGCGCGCGCTGCCGTCGCGCAGACATTAATAGACACTGCATCCAGTTTATATAACAGCTGGGGATCGCCGGCGAAACAAGCGCTCTTCTGGACCGAGCCCGCCCGCCTCCGCCAGCGACGGGCACAGCCGTTCACCGGGACAGGGGGCCCGCACCGGCGGGGAGAGCTTTGAAGGCCCCAGCGGCACTGCCGGCACGTTCACAGCTCCTCATGCGGACGCCATCCACAGCTTAAAGATTTGTGCAGGGGCGCTGCTAGCGTGCGGCGCCGCGCGGGCGCTGTCGGCGTGAGCGCCTAGCAGTGCGTCGACAGCACCTCAACACACGTCATGGCAGAGGTGCTCCATCGGAGCCACAGGGCGGGCATCCAGGTGGGTGGGTTGTGAACACCCGCACAGCCCGGGGGGCAGAAGCTCAAAACACGTGCGTGCTCTACACGCACCGTGTAGTGCACCATGCGATTCGAGCTTGGGCCTGCGGGGACCAGGGCGGGGGGCAACGTGGCAACGCGGGCAGGCGCGGCGGCCGGCCGCAAAACACCACAATCCAACGCCGCTCACACAGCTTGACGCCCCCCACACCCCCTACCGCACGCACACGCTGGCACGCACGCGCGAATCCCCATGCACATAACCGCACACCCTACACACACACTTGCTCGCACGCGACGCAGGGCCCGCTGCTGGACGCGCCGGCCGCGGTGCATGCGGTGGTGGCCCCCCGCGAGACCGCGGCGGGCTGCCTGGGCGGCGCCTGGGTGCCGGCCAGCCCCAACCCGCACCTGGGCTTCGTGCACGACCCGGGGGCGCGGCACAAGCAGGTGGGGTGGGGTGGGGTGGGGTTTGGGGGCGGGGTGGGGGGGGGGCTCGGTGGGCGTGTTTTGATGTTGTGTCAAACAACAAAAACGACGGACCAAACCCGATTGTTGTGTGTGGGGTGTGTGTAAAAAGGACAGAAGACAAAAAGTTGTGTGTGTGTATGTGTGTTCCCTGTGCTGCTGCGCGGCCCTGCCCTGCCTCCAATCGGCGCACGCGCACACGTGCCTCACACAATTTCTCTCGCCCGCACACACTCTCCCCCCTCTCTCGTTCTCACACTGCAGGCCGGCGCCTTCGCGGGCGCGGCGGACGCGGCCAAAGCGGCTATGGCGGCGGAGGCGGCGGACGACCACCCGGACGACGTGGGGCGGGCGGCGCGGCGGCGGACGCCCACGTGAGCAGCAGCATCACACGCGTGTGGTTGCGTGTGTGGAGGGCGTGTGGGGAGTGAGGGCAGGGTGCGGCGGCCGGCGCAGAGGTTTGGGTGCTCGGCCGGGCGGGGCAGTGGTGTGGTTTGAAGGAACCCTTCCCCGCCGAGCTGGAACGCGGCCGCCCGGACGGCCGCTCCCTTCGGTAACGTACCAAACCGAACTTCAAGACGCAGTCTTCAGTGCATCCTGTACCGCTTTTCCATATCCTTGCAAGCCCCCCATCGCCCCCTTAATCCCACATAACCCTGCTCGTTCTCCTACCGGTATGTGCGGCTGCGTGTGTGTGCTTATGCTGCAGGGGCCCCGCGGCGCCCTACCAGAAGGAGGCCGCCCAGCGCGCCGCGGAGCGAGCCATCCGGCCCTGGGACCCCGCGGCGGGGCTGGGCGAGCGGCGCGGCGCGGCGGCGCTGGCGGTGAGGCTGTGGGACGGGGGGAGGGGGATGAGCGAGGAGGAGCGGGGAGGAGCGGTGGGATGGAGAGTGGTGGCGTGGTGTGAACTGCCGTAATGGTGCCGCCGTGTGTTCGGTTACGCGGCTGGACTCCTGGTCACGCCTCCACCCTTTGGTCTTGGGTTCGTTTCCCTTCTAACCATCCTTGCATCCCTCCCACTCGCCCACCCACAACTACGTGTGCAATGTGCAGCTGGCGGGCGCGAACGCCGGCGCGGGCGCCTTCGCGGACCCGGCGGCTCCCTCGCTGTACGCGGCGCCGGGGCAGGCGGAAGCCAACGCCTTCGCGGCGGCGGCGGCGCGCGTGGCGCGGCGGGGGCAGGTGGGGGGCGGGGGCGCACTGAGGGGCAGGGGGGGGGGGCGGGTGCGGGGAGGCGTGGGATGTAGGGATGCGGCCCAGCCCAGTGTGGGCTGTGGCGGTTGCACGTCGTGCTTTCCACCGAGCTGACAGTTTGTTTCCGTGTGTTCACCAACACACATATGCGCTATTGTTCTTAACACATGTAAAACCCACACCCCAGGACCAGGCGGGCAGTGTGGGCGCCTACAGTGTGCGGGAGGGCGCCCCGCCGCGCGAGCTGTGGCCGGTGGACCTGGCGGCGCCGCAGAAGTACTGCACCGCCTGCCGGGGTGAGGGAGGGGCGAGGGGGGAGGAGGGGTGGGTGGGAGGTTGGGGCGGGGAAGGGGGAGGAGTGGGAGGGTGGGAGGGCGGGGCGGGGAAGGGGGAGGAGGGTGGGGGTTGTTCATTCCAGAACCCAAAGCAACCGACCGAGTGAACCCAGACCCAAGGGGGTGGGTTGTAAATACGGGAGTGGGAGCAAGTGAGGAGACGGGTGAGGAGACGGGAGGAGGCACAAGGGATGGGGGCCTGGTCATCTGAGGATGCCACCCCCCCATTGTTGATTTTGAAATGGCCTAATCCCCACGCGCACGCACACCCCCACGCGCACGCACACCCCCACACGCACACGCACACGTCCTCACACAGGCGACCACTCCGAGGCCAAGGTGGGCAACCCCGCCTGGCAGCCGTACACGCCCGCACAGCGCCTGGCCAACCTGCAGCTGCTGGACACCAAGTTCAGGGTGAGGGGGGGGTCAGGGTGGGTGGGGTTTGTAAACACCAGCCCAATCTAAACCCAAGCGAAACTAGGCAAGGGGGCTTGCAAAGCAGGGGGATGGTTGCAGTTACCAGCCCAAGCTAATCCAAACCAAACTTAACCGATGCGTGTGCGTCAGTGCATGCATATAGCAGAGAGGGCGGCGGGGGTCAGTGAAGACCAACCGAAGCCCTGTCTCTTGTGTTATCTTCGCCTCTTGCAACCCCCGCTCCTCCCCTTTGATCTGGGAATTGGAATGAACTACCCCCCCTCCCCCCCCACACACACGCCGTGCAGCGCGCGTTGTTCAAGGGTCTGCTGTGCTGCAGCCTCAGCGACAGTTACTGGTGCGGACGGGCGGAGGGGGCGTCCCGGGGATGGGGATGGGTGGATACGCTTGGGGCGGGCGGGGTGGGGAGGAGACACATACGCACGGGGGGACACACACGCACACGCGGGCTTCGTTCCGTTTCCTTGACGCACAGTTTTACACACGTGCACAATTGCACACGCACGCAGGGACCCGGTGCGGTGGCGCGAGCAGCCGCGGGTCATGAGCGCGCAGACCTTCGCGCAGCAGCTGGCGCTGGCGCTCGACGGTGCGGCGGGGTGCGGGGGCGTTGTAAACACCAGCCCAATCTAAACCCAAGCGAAACTAGACAGGGGCGTGTGTTGGGGGTTGGAGAGGGATGCAGAGCGGGCGGGTGTGTACGAGTACGTGAGCCGTACTGCCGGGGCTGCTGGGGCTGCCATCTCACAAGATGGCGTGCGCCGAGAGGACAACCACCCCGCAGCAACACACCACAATACACAGACCCTCACCACAACACAACACGACCCACACAACACGGCCCACGGCCTGACACACCCATACAACACACCGCCCTACGCCCCACCCCACACAGGCATCCGTGACGGCCACGAGCCGCACCGCTTCCTGGCCACACAGGTGGGCTTGGGAGGGGGTGGTGGGGTGGTGGGGGGCTTGCAAAGGTGGTGGTGGTGGTGGTGGTCGCGGGCCGGGGGCGGGGCACTTCAGGCGGGCGGGTGGGCGGTCAGGCGAGCGAGCGTGGTCTTCGGTTCCCTTCCTGCCATCACACCCTCGCCCACGCACCGTCTTTGTGTATTTGTTTCCCTTGTGCTCTCTAACACACACATGCACGCTCCTACACGCCTGCCCCAGGCTGTCACGGGCCTGCTGGACTGCCCCGGCCGAGGCGCCCAGGTGGCGGCGGCGGCGCCGGGCCTGGTGGGCCCGCTCAAGCTGTGCCTCAACACCATGCAGCCGCAGCTGGTGGGGGGAGCGCTGCTGCTGCTGCGCAAGTGAGAGTGACGAGGGCGGGGATAAGGGAATAAGGGATAGGGGCGGGGATAGGGATAGGGGAGAGGATGAGGGGATAAGGGATCGGGGCGCCGCGGGGTGTGTATGTGAGGGCTGGTGAGGTCCGGGACGGCTGATCTGATTAAAAATTGGTGGGCTCGTCCCTCTCGACCCGTCCTCCATCCTTGCAACCCCGCCCCCCGCCCCCTGCCCCCTGCCGCTGCCGCCGCCGCCCCCAGGCTGCTGCGCGCGCACCCGGCCGCCGGCGCCGCGCTGGCGCCCTACCTGCGCCACCTGCTGCCGCCCCTGGCGGTGTTCAAGGACCACACCCGGCTGATGGAGCTGCCGGCGCCCGTGTGCGTGCCGCCCACCGGCTCCTGGGCGGGTGAGCCGGTGGAGAGGGGTGCGGGGGCGTGGGTTTGGGGCGTGGGTTTGGGGCGGTGGGGGTTGGGGGAGGGGAGGGGGAGGTGGAATGGAATGATGGGTGGGGGTTTGGGCACACGGGGGCGGCCCGGCTGCGGGGGAAGGCACGTGCGAATCAAACCCTCATGCAAACCAATCGTCGTGAGGCCGCGCACTTGTTTTAACGCGTTGTGTGCCCAATGCGGCGGAATGCCCGCACACAGGCGGCAGCGCCGCCGCCACGACGCCGGCCCGCGCGCGCTGCTGCGCCGTCTGCGGCGCGCCCACGGACCGCGAGGGCGCGGCAGTGGCGGCGCGCGCGGCGGCGGAGGCGGACCTTGCGGTCAACGCGGCGCGGCTGGGCGCGGCGGGTGCGGCGGACCCCGACTCGGTGCTGCCGCCGGGCACGACGTCCAAGCGGCTGCCGGGGCGCGCGTGCGGCAGGTGGGGGGGCAGACCCCGGTTGTGGGTTTGGGAAGAGGGAAGTTGGGGAGAGGGAGGTGGGAGGTGGGAGGTGGGAGGTGGGAGGTGGGAGGTGGGAGGTGGGAGGTGGGAGTGGCAGGTGGGGCTTGCTGGGACGCCAACAGCTGCACGCCGACGGCTGGTTGAGTCGTACGGCGTGCCCTCACATTGCATGCTGCGACTGGCACCACCACAACCACAACCACCCCCCTAGATTGGGCGAGTGGTCCTCAACCACCTCCCACCACCACAACCACAACCACAACCACCACAACCACCACAACCACAACCACACTGCCACCACCACAACCACCACCAAAACCAAAACCAAAACCACCACAACCACAACCACCACAACCACAACCACCACAACCACAACCACCGCCACCACCACAACCACCACAACCACAACCACAACCACAACCACAACCACACTGCCACCCACCCACCCAACACATGTTCCGATGTACGTACGCACCCGTCTGCAGGTACACGCTGTCGGCGCTCATCGACGAGGTGCTGGGCCTGCTGGTGGCCAGTGGCGGCGAGGTGGGGCGGCGCCAGGTGCGCAGCTACGTGCCCTCCTTCAACTACTTCACGCCGCAGGTGCGTGTGCGGCCGTGTGGGCGCGAGGGTGGGTGGGTGGGCGGGGGGGATGTGTGGGTGGGGGTGTGGAGGCGTGTGGATGTGGGTGCGTGGCTGTGGAGGCGTGTGGATGTGGGTGTGAGGAGGAGGCAGGTGTCGAGCATGCGCTTATCCTTTTGAGGCGATGGGCTTCATTCGCCAATGTCGGTGGAATGCACTAAGTATCGCAAGTGTATTGTGTTCGGCACGTGCGCGGCGCGAGGCGCGGCGAGAGGTGCGGCAAGAGGCAGGCTGCACAACAGCTCGCAAGCCGTACCGACCGACCGACCGACCGACCGACAACCACCTACCCGATAGACTTACCCACCCTCCGTACCTCACCTATCTGCCCGGTGCAGGATGCGCCCGCGTGTGTGACCGTGGAGGAGCTGCGGCAGGCGGCAGACACCGCCCGCGGACCCGCGCCAGCCCCTCGCACCAGCCCACGCCGCCGCCCCGCCACCGCCGGCGGTGCAGCTGCCGCCACCGCCGCTTCCGCCGGCGGCGCCAGGCCGCGCTCCGCTGGCACGCCCGCCCGGGCGCGCGGCGCAAAGGGCGGCAGTCGAAAGGCCGAGTGGGACTCGGGGCCGGCGGTTGACAAGCGGCTCTTGAGCTACTGGGACGGCATCGAGTTCCGCGATCAGCCCGTGGGCAGCAGCTGGGGGGGCGGGCCGGGCGGAGGCACGGGTGACACGTCCACGCTGGGGGCAGGGGCCGGCAGTAGCAGCTACAGCTACAGCGCGGGGGACACCGCGGCTGTAGCGGGGGCGCGGGACGGGATGGGGCGGCCGCACGTGTTCACGCCCGTGCCCGTGTTTGACAGCCCGCATGACCCGCTGTACCGGGCACTGCGCGACGAGGCCGACGGCTGGGCGGAGGCGGCGCGGCGGAGCGTGACGTTTGCGCACGCGGGCCCGGAGACAGGCCGCAAAGGGGGCGCGGTGCGGGGCGGCGCGGGCGGTGACGGCGGGGGAGGCGCAGGGGCGGGGGCGGGGGCCGGGGCAGGCGGGGGTGGCGGGGTGAGACAGAAGAAGAAGGTGAATGTGAATGCGGAGGTGCCGTACAAGGCATCGCCCTCGGGCATCCGGCTGGCGTGGTGAGCTGGGGGGGGGGTCAGAAACGACCAAGTGCGACGCCCACTTATGTAGGGCCCACGACCGCACGCCGTTCGTGTCGTCCGTTCGTGTCGTCCGTTCGTGTCGTCCGTTCCTGTCGTCCGTGTGGAGCCCATTCATTCATGAGCTATTACCGGCGCCATGGTGTGCGTGTCGAATTGTCCCGACCCGGCCTGTTACTGCTCTGTCTGTGTGCCGGTGGGTGTCTGCATCTGATTTTGTATGTCACGAGTGAGGCGGGCAGGCAGGGTGATGGCCAGACAGAGGACTGTGAACATGCGCTGTACGAGTGCCATGTGTATGTCACGAGTGAAAGGCTTCGTACATGCGCCGGGGCTGCCTTGCGGCCCATTATACATGCGTAACTTTGTGTCGCTCTGAGTCTGAGTCACACGAGCCAGCATGCCTCCCCCCGAAACAAAAGCGGCGTATTCCGCCCGTCCGAGAGCCCACACCCTGGATCCATGTACGGCCACACGGCAGCTGCCGCCGCCTGCCGCCGCCTGCTACCTGCCCCTACTACCGTATATGAATGCGACATTGCAAAGAAGGGACAGCCCGGCCCAATACCACATGCCCCTACCGCCAGCGCCCCCAGAAGTCGTCCAGGTCATCCGCGGTGGGGCCGCCCCCCAGCCCCGGCGCCAGCTGCCGCGGGTGGCTGCCGCCGTCGACACAGGGCCATGCGCCGCACGCCGCCGCCAGCGCCCCGCCGCCGCCGCCGCCGTGGCCAAAGTCCGCGCCCGCGTGGCGGCTGCGGCGCAGCGCCCGCTCCGCCTCCGCCGACGTGGTACTCACACTCAGCCGCAGCCCGCCGCCGCCACCGCCGCTGCCACTGCTGGGCTTCTGGGCGCCGGCGGCGGCGGGCGGGCGGCTGTGCTGCGGCCCCCAGCGCCCCGCGGCGCGCACGGCGGCAGCCAGGTCGCGGTCGGCGCGCAGGCCGGGTGCGGCCAGGCCGGCGCAGTCGCGCACCACCAGCTGCGTCAGACCCATCTGCGGGCGTGGTGGAGTGTGGGGTGTGGGCGTGCATTTGAGCGTTGCAGCGAAGCAAACAAGATAAGGTCACCCTGTCCACCCCCCCATTTACATTACTGCATTTGCCTGGGCTCCGTCTAGTTTATGGTCTCTGGCAACCTCGCCTCTGTAACGCCCAGTCGCACCCACCTGCCGCTCCAGCGCCCACTGCAGGTCGCCCGGCCGCACCGTCTCCGCGTCCTTGACCTGCGCCGGCGCCGTCCGTTGCAGTTGCAGCAGTCAGTGCAGTTGCGGGCGCGTGTGGAGTCGATGGTAAAAGGCTCTCAACCGGTACGCCGGGCCCCCCTGTCTCAAAAACACCACTCACACATTCACACATTCACACATAAACACGCATAAACACGCACGGTCGCCCGCCCGCACCTCCAGCCGCTTCAGCCGCGGCGCACTGAGCGCCACGCCGTCAAAGGCGCCCACCAGCTCGCCGCCGCAGCCGCAGTCGAACACCAGCCGCGTGAGGCGCGGCAGGTGCAGCTCTGGCGTGGCGTAGGCGCCGGCGCCGCCGCCGCCACAGCCGGCGCCGCCGCCGCGGCCGTCGGCGCCGCCGGCGCCGGCCGTGAGGCGCATGGAGAGGCGGCTGAGGCGCAGCGCGGCCAGGGACTGCGGTGGGAAGCTGCGCAGAGTGCGCACCAGGCCGTGTATGCCGTCCAGCTGCGTGGTGCAGTGGGGCAGTGGCGTGGTGGGATGAATGGAGTGGGAGTGGGAGGTTGGAGGGCGGTTGGAGGGCGGCGTTTGGGAGTTGGGGCGGCGGTTCGGGGGGATTGGCTGGGCGGAAACCGTTTCCCACGTGGGCGCCAGCTCCAGCCGGCGGGGTGGGCTGTGTGCTGCAAACACGTGCGGCCGCCCCGGACCGCCCGCCAGCCCCACCTTAGGGTGGACTGTGGGCTTGAAGCGCACAAGCGCCCCCTGCTCCGCCCTGCCCCGATTTCCCACGCCTCCCCCACCAAACAGCCCCCGCCCCGCCCTCCAATCCACCCTGCGCTGCTGCCCTCCTGCCCTCACCTTGCCCGCCTCCGCGGACAGCCGCAGCGCCGTGAGCGCGGTCAGGGAGGCCAGAGCCTCGCTGCGGCCCTGCGCGGTCGGGCCCAGGGGGCGCACACGCACACACACGCACACACACGCACACACATACACACATTGCTGTCATTAACACACACATTAGTCGCAATCAACATACGCCAAGCAAGTGGTGCTGGTCACGGCCCTAGCGACGGCCGTGCGTCCGCCACAGCACACGCCACACACCCTTTCCCCGCGCCCCTGACGCCCCCCCTTACCCCTGTGCATTCCAAGCCCCCGCGCGGCCCCTGAGACAGACCGCCCGTGACCCCTGTCCCCGGTCTAGAACGTATGGCAGTGGAGTCCTCCACGGCCTTTGTGCGCGCTGAAGCCGCAACGCCACTGAACCACCCCCAACCCCAGCCCTGTGTTGCTGCAATTGCATGTACCTATCCCTTGTCTGGTTTGGTGGGTTGAGCTTGGGCTGGTGTTCGCAACCCTCCCCCTCCTCCTCGCTGGCCCCCACCTGCAGCGTGAGGTCCTCCGCGGTGGCGGCCCGCAGATGCAGGCTGCGCAGGCGCCGCCCCACCCCCGCCAGGTAGCCCCACCGCTCGCCCGCGCTGCGCCCCGCCGGGCCCGGCGCCACGCCCGCCGCCAGGTGCTGCAGCCGCGGGAACAGAGCCGCCAGGGGGCCCGCCGCCAGAAGCAGGCCGCTGCTGCTACTGCCGTGGCCCCAGCCGCTGCTGCTGCTGCTGCTACTGCCGAAGCTACTGCCGCTGCTGCCGCTGCTACTACCGAACACGGTCTCGGCCAGCTCGGTGGCGGCGGAGTCGTTGTCGGGCGGCCACTCGATGCGGAGGGCGTGGTACACGGAGAGGTGCAGCACCTGAGGGGTGTGTGCGTGTGGGTGGCTGCCGAGGATATATGTGTAGATATGTGTGCTTGCATGTGCGCAGCTACCGCGGATACAGGCATGCAGATGGTTTGGAGACGAACAGACAGGAGCGGCGCGGCAAAGGCCCCACCCCTGCCCTGCGCTCCCAGGGCAGAAAGTCATCCTGCCACCGCCATCCACACCGCCACCCGCACCGGCGCACGCCCACCTGCGGCAGGGGCGTGAAGACGCCGGCGCTCGGCCTCCGCCCCGCCAGCTTTTGCTTCCGCAGCAGCGCCGTCGCCGCGGCGCCCAGCGGCCCCCCGGCCGCTGCCGCCGCCGCGCTGCCCCCCTTGCCGCCGCGGCCCTTGCCACCCTGGCCCCTGCCCCCGCCGCCCCCGCCGTTGCTGCTGCCACCGGCGGCTCCGCCCCGCGCCGCCGCCTTGGCGGCGGTGGCGGCGGCGGCCGCCACCGCCGCCGCCGCGGGCCCGGCCTGCACGGAGAGTGAGGCCAGCTCGAGGCGGGTGAGGGCGGTGAGGGCGGCCAGCGGCGCCAGGGTGGCGCTGGTGAGGCGGTCGCGGTCGAGCACGGCCTGCGGTGGTGTGGTGGAGGTGGTGTGGTGTGAGGTGGTGTGGTGGTGGTGAGGTGGTGGTGGTGTGTAGTGTGGTGGGGTGGAATGGTGGTGGTGGTGGTGGTGGTTGTGTGCGGTGGTGGTGTGGATAGGTGCGGTGGTTTACCCCACCCACCCACCCACCCACCCGCTCTTCCAAACACCGTTACGACCCCTACACGCACGCACGGTCAGCCGGGCGGCCACCCACACCCTGATAGCCAGCTGTGAGTCACCAGCCCCCACGCGCACACACGCACACGCACACACGCACACACGAACCTGCTGGTCTGTCAGCACCAGCCGCCGCAGCCCCAGCAGGCCCCAGGTCGACGAGCAGGATGCCGGCAGCAGCGGCTGCGGCGGCGGCAGCAGCGCCGCCAGCGGCCAGGCCTCCCACAGGTGCAGCTCCCGCACGGCGCCGCCGTCCCACGCGCCCCCCGCGGCGCCGTCACCACCGCCGCCGCCGCCGCCGCCAGTCGCCGCGGCGGCCGCCGCCGCGTTCACAGCAGCCAGAAGCGGCAGCCACGGCGGCCCCGCCGGCCCCTCCCCGCCCCCAAGGCTGCTGCCCGTCGGCGCCGCGGCCGATGCGGACGAGGCGGAGGGCTGTAGCAGCTGCGCATGCTGCACGGCACTAATGTTTGGAGCGGCAGCAGCAGCAGCAGCAGCAGCAGCAGCCGCGTCCGCGGCAGCAGAGTCTGGGCCTGGGGGCGCCAGCGCCGCCTGCTGCTGCTGTTGTAACACGCTCCGGTGCAGCGGGTTGGTGATGAGCCAGGGCGCCAGGGCAGCGGCAGTAGCAGCCGCGTGCGCGGCCGCGGCGCTGCGGGCGACGGCTGTAGCAGCCAGCGTGGCCGTGTCGAAGCTCTCCGGACCTAGCACCAGACCCGTCATCGCGGGGCACCGCCAGGCATCAGCCCGAGCATGCAGCGGCCTGCTACTGCTGCTGCTGCTTCTGCTGCTACTGCCACCAGCTGTCGCTGCTACTGCGCCCGCGTCCAGCGCCCCGCCAACCGACAGCGCCGCCACCAGCTCGGCGGCGGTTGGGATGCGGGGCTTGTCGTACCGCTTGCTGCCCGGCGGCGCCGCCACCAGCCGCACCTCCGCCTGCGGCCGCGCCCGACCAAGCGCCGCCAGCATCGCCGCCAGCAGCTGCCCCGGCTGCTGCTGGGCCGCCTCCGCCGCCGATGCGTCGGCGGCGCCGCCGCCTGCCGGCGCGCTTGCCAGCGCGGCCGGCGGGTGCAGCAGCAGCCGCACCGGCCGCCCCGCCGGCAGCCCCTGCTCCACCAGCAGCCGCCAGGTGGACAGCAGCTCGGCTGACGTGCGACCCAGCGCCACGTCACGACACGCCGCCGACAGGTCCACGCAGCGCAGGCCGCGCAGCCGCGGCAGGCACTGGGTCAGCAGGGCGCGCAGCTGCGCCGTACGGCGCGACTCGGGCCCGGGGGAGGGGCCCAGCCCGAGGCACAGGTGCGTGAGGTTGGGAAACAGGGTGTGCAGGGGCTCGCGGCGCGGCGCGTGCCGATGTGGCGCGGCGCGCTGGCCGTGGCTGTGGTCGCCCCATCCCGATGGCTGTAGCAGCTGCTGGTGCTGCGCCGCCACCGTGTCGTCCGGCGCGCCGCCTGACTGGCCATCGGCTGTAGCTGCCGCAGGCGGCGCGGTTGGGAGCAGCGGCGGCGCCAGCAGCGGCAGGTTGTCGTCGGTAAGGAGCAGCGAGGTGACGGCGGCGCTGACCGCGGCCCGCAGCGACCGGCAGGCCAGGCGACACGCTT
Organism: Chlamydomonas incerta; assembly: GCA_016834605.1. Taxonomy (NCBI): domain Eukaryota; kingdom Viridiplantae; phylum Chlorophyta; class Chlorophyceae; order Chlamydomonadales; family Chlamydomonadaceae; genus Chlamydomonas; species Chlamydomonas incerta. Next base: position 256,741 of record JAEHOC010000043.1, on the reverse strand, counting down.
TCTTGTCCGCCGACGGCAGCCGGGCCGCCACCAGCACCAGCACCGAGTCAGGCAGCTCCAGCAGCGCCGCCGGCTCCTCGGCGGCTGCGGCCGCGGCTGCCGCCGGCGCCGGGACACCGAGCGCCGCTGGTGATGGCGCCATAGTGCCCGGCGGGGTGGGGCGTCCGCCTTCGCTGCGTCCGCGGCTCGCTAGTTGGCTCAACTAGTTGGTCGCGTTGCGTGTATTTGCCGTGACTCAAACGTTCGGCGAATCATGCATGACCGCCGACGTCAACACAGCTCCGCGCCGAGCGGAGCGACGGGTTGTGGACCACGGAAATGCTGGCTGCGCTGCGTCGCAGCGCGCTTGAGCTCAATGAGTATTGCATGAATTGACTTCACAGTGGTATAATTGCAGTCGGCTGGTATTTTAAGCGCGCCGAGTGGCCGAACCGCAGCTGGTTAAGCGCCGCGGCGGTCTATTATGTGCGCGAGTTGATTCTATGCGGAATACCAATCCCCTAGTATGTTAAGAAAACTGAAACTCATGCGAATTTGATCAGAGCGGTGAGCAAAGAGGTTGAACAGCCAAGTTGAAAGCGATTTACGACCAGCCATACAGGTATTTCTGCTTGTTGTAGTAGCTGAGCGACTTCGCGCCATCGGCCGCAGTCAGCGACGTGCGGTGCCGTTCTTCAGCCCGCCATTCGGGTACGTGCCCACCGCCCAGCACACTCGCGTCAACGAACACTAGGCCTTCCATTCGCATTCGCGTTTCGAAAGCACGTCACCTCCATGTTGCGGCTGACTCCTCCTCATAATGGCCGTCGAAGCCGCCCCCTCTGCCGGCATCCGCTTCTCAGCTCTGCCACCGCCGCTTGCACTATCCTCCTGCTGCTCCCCCTCCCCTCCAACCCTCCCCCTCCCCCTCCAACCCCGCCTCCCCCCCTAGCTCCCCCTCCTCCTCCTCCTCCCCCCCTCCAACCCCCCCCACCCCGCCTCCACCCCTCCTCCTCCCCCCTTAGCTCCGCCGCCTCGTGACGTGGTCGTACACCACCACCTGCGCGTACTCGGCGGTCTCCAGCTCGGTGCGCGTGGAGTTGTCGCCGGGCTTGGCAGTGGGGTCCACGTTGATGACCTGGTTGCGGGGGGTTGGGGTTGGGGGTTGGGGGTTGGGGTTGGGGGTTGGGGGCTGGGGGGACGAACGCAACGTGTGCATTGATTGTGCACGGTTTGTGGTTACGGTGTTGACGGCGTATGAGCGCGGCGTATGAGCGCGGTGTTCCCGCCAACACGCACCCACACCCACACCCACACCCACACGTAAGGTCGCTTGTTGTCGTTTTCCCTTGCGCTCTCTAACACCCACACCCACAAGCCCGCCCGCACGCTCACCTTGCGGTCGCGCTTGTTCTTGAACAGCAGCCCCGCCTCGTTGTCCGCAATCACCTGGGGCGGGGGGCAGGAGGGTGCCAGGGTGGGTGCCAGGGTGGGCGGTGGGAATGGCGACAGGGGCGTGAGGGGCGCGGCGCGAGAGGATGGGCTACTGGAGGTGTGTGGGCGCGGCCGGCGGCGTGTTTGGCACCGACGTCGCCCCAGCACCGTCGCCCCAGCACCGCCACAGCACCAATCACCAGGTGAACAAGACTGGAGGTCGCTTTCTGTCAAGCTGCAAAGCAAGTTCGTCCGCCAACCGCCAGCCACCAACCGCCAGCCACCCACCTGGAAGTTGGGCGTGGGGTTGCTGGTGCTCATCTGCGTCTCCCAGTTGTAGAAGCTCAGATCTGAGGGCCGCGGCATGAGTCGCTTCTTGCGGTCAAAGTAGGGCTCGCAGTTCTCCGTCTTGAGCCGGTGCCCGTAGTCGATGTAGCCCGACACCTCCTGCGATTACAGTTGAGGCGGTTGTGGCGGTTGTGACGGTTGGAAGTTGGTTGGTTGGGGTGGCGCGCGCGCGGCGATTTAGTTGGTGGACAGCGTGGTGTGGTGTGGGTGTGTGCCCCGGCCCTGCACCAGTTGTGGCATCGCCCCCACATTACTGCCTTACCAACTTACCGCCCGCCCCCGCCCCAGCACACCCGCCCCCCACTCCCCCCGCCCCCCCACCTGCCCCTTGCTGTTCTTGTCGCGTATGAAGACGATGGTGGTCAGCTTGCCGTTGCGCACCGCCTCCTCCCGGTCCTTGAGCGCCTGGCGGGGTGGGGTGGGGTGGGGGGTGGGGCGGGGGTTGTGAACACCCGCCCAAGCTAAACCAAGCTAAACGAGACAAGGGATAGGCAAATGCAATTGCAGGAATACAGAGCAGTACACTCGTGATTATTCAAGACGTGAAGGCCAGACAAAGCCGTACAGCCGGTGCGTCGTTACGGGGGGCGCCCCCAGGCCTGCACCCGCCCCGCTCTCAACCCCCAGGCGTCCACCCGCCCCGCCGCAGCCCCCGCCCTCCCCTTCAAGACGTTGTCTTCCGTGCATCTTGTACCTTTTCCAAAGATCCTTGCAACCCCCCACACGCCCCCCACACGCCCCACCTGCAGTAGCGGGAACTCCTCCACGTGCTTGCCCTGCCCCCCCCCCCCGCATACACACACGCCACGCCCTTTCCCCGCCCCCCACCTGCAGCAGCGGGAACTCCTCCACGTGCTTGCCCTGCCCCGCCCCCGCCCACCCGCATACACACACGCCACGCCCTTTCCCCTCCCTCCCCCCCGGCCCTCCGCACCCCCACCTGCAGCAGCGGGAACTCCTCCACGTGCTTGCCCTGCCCCGCCAGCTTCTTGGGCTTCTTGTTCAGCCGCGCCTGCCGCGCCGCCTCGCTGGCCTCCTTGCGCGCCTCGAACTCCTCGCGCCGGATCACCTCGCCGTTGCCGCGTATCCTGGTGTGAGTAAGGGGTGTGTGTTGGGTGCGTGGGGTGTTGGATGCGTGTTGGGTGGGTGTGTTGGGTGCGTTGTGTTGGGTTGGCAGATGGGTTGAACGGCTGGGATCAAACAGTGTAGCACGGCGTCCCAATGGCCGGGCGCCCTGTGTGCCACCGCCCGGCCGGGGTGTGCCGGGCCGGGGGCCGGGGGCTGGCTCCGCACGGACACAGGCCCCACCGCAGCAGTGTGAGCGGGCCGCGGCGGCACGGGTGCGTGCACGCCAGCGGCCTGGCCAGCCCGGCGTGCTGAATCCGCCGGCTGCTGCCATTTGCACGATGCGGCCCCATTCGTGCCTGGGGAAACCCGCATCACCCCCACACGGTCAGGTTGCACGCCCCCGGCACCGCACACACGCACACGCACACGCGCACACGCACGCGCACGCGCACGCGCGCACGGGTTGCAGCCTCACCCCAGCTCGACCAGTTGTCGTGCCAGCTCCACATCCTCCAGGTAGTACACATCCGTGCCGTTGATTTGGCTGTCTAGGTAGTCCTCATACCTGAAGGTTGGGCGCGGGTGGGGGGTTGGTAGGGAGGCAAGCGGACGAAACCGAAGGGGTCCTACTGTGCCTGGGCATTCGGTGGACATGGATGCTGCTGGACTTACGTCGCAAACTCGTCAGCTATGGGGTCGTAGCCCGGGCCCTTGACTTCAAGGTCATCGTCCATTCTGTGGTAACTCCTTGCGCCAGGAACTAGAGCGCCAGAGGGCTTCACGCGCGAGACCGGCGATGCGCGTGACCCTTCACAAAAAAGCTACCTTGTTGATATCTCAATAGGTTTGAATGTGTCAAAGTGTATGTAGCTATTTGAGAGCTTGTTTCTTGACGAGAAAACCAAGTTGCGACTTTGTTGCTTCGAGCGCAAGCGGCAGCGTTTCTGGTTAATGCGGTTGATGTCCTTGTGTGCCAATGTGAGTGATAAGCAATTCAAATATGGAGTCGGCTCGACGGGTCACAATGACCGGCCCAATCGTGGCGCGTGCGGGTATTTGCGACGCTTGCCCTCGCTGACACCGCCTCCACCCCTGTGAGCGCCCGCTGAGAATTCAGTCGCAACCCTCCCACAAAACGGTGCTTTATCCTGATACACAATTATTTGTCCATTGATTCACCGTTGGCTGTGGACGCACGCGGTGCAATTCACACAGCGGACTTGCCGACAAACTGCTCGCTTGACCGCAGGATGTTTATTGTAATTTCAGCTAAACAAGCGAGACATAATTGATGGGGCATGTCATATCCGCAGCTGCAGAACTTGTTTTAGGGAATGCCGCTCGCTGCGCGCCAGCCATCGCTTCGGCCTGGCCTGCACCATGTCAATTGAAGCAGCAGGTTGCTTCTGTAGAGTCAAAGCAGTCGCGAACAGGCCCGAGCTCTCATAGTACCCGGCGTGCCGCGGCAGTCGTGCTGCGGAACGCGCTCCGCCTCGCGCCCACCCGTCCGCGGGCTGCCGACCCGGTTGCCGCGCGCCGCAATTTGGCGAGTCCGCGGAGAAGCCAGGCGTACGGCGATGGCTTGATTGTGCGGTGGCGTCGGGCGCAGGTGGAGGTGAGACTGGCGTGCGTGCTTCTTCGGGGCCACCAGGGGTCACCCGAACGCACATGGCACGCTGGACATGACTTCGCCAACCGGAAGCCCGCCGCATGCGCGCGCTTCGTCTCCCCGTCGCTCCATACCTCCATAAGTCCACGTTGTGTACATGCCCCGTTGCTGATACCTCGGTGCCCTCAGGTCCTGTGGCGGTACCTGCAATCGCTGCCGGCTGGGGCGCGGGCATGCGCACGAGACGCCCTGGACATGTTGGGTGCGTGTTACTTTGTTGGGGTTTTGGAGTCTTAGGGGACTCTTGCGTCATCCTGCTGATAGCCTGACTGATGGTGCAGTGACATCGTGTGTGCGGCCGTTTTGCGACCTTTGGCTGCTCGGGCATGGACCATTCCACCCGGCTCTGAGGCTCGGGCACTATTGAATGCCCCATCTGGCTACGGGTTTTCTGCCGCAGAGCTTGAAGGGGCTGCGGCGGCTGCGGCTACTGGCGCTGGCACCCGCGAGCTGCTGCTGGCGGGGCTGGGCGCCGGCTGCCGCGCGATGGCGCGTGCGCGGGTGGCGGACAAGCTGAAGCGCATGCGGCGCATGGCCCACCATGGCGTGGACCCGCTGGACGAGGGTGGGTGGGTGGGTGGGTGGGTGCAAAGATGGTACATAGAAGTGTAGTGGCGTAGACAGCAGGCGTGGAGGCGTTTGTACCGGTGGGTACAGCGGCGGGCTGCGCCGTCATCGTCATCCCAGCCCTAGCCAAACCAAGCCCGCTGGTTGTGCTGCGGGTTTAGGGTGGCCACGCTCACACTCAGCTGTAGTAGTGAATGACACGAGCGAAGCCGTGGCGTGATGCTGGGGACCTGATGAGGGGGATGGGATGGGCCCGGCGGTCCGCGCAGGAGGCACGCAACCGACCAGCAGGGGCATCGGTCGACCGCCGTGCTGCCGTCATGCACCGTTGAGATCTGAGGCTGCTGTGGACCTACGCGCCCATCACACGCGCCCGCCCACGCGCCCGCCCACCCCACACGCGCCCGCCCGCCCACTCCGCAGGCTCGTACAAACTGAGCTCCCGGCCGATGGGATACCGCTGGACGGCGGGTGTCGGCGGCTGCAGCGGCCACCCGCCGCCGTTCTTGCAGCCCATGTGCATGTATGGGTGCGTGCCTGTTGGGTGTTTCGCTTGAGTGCCGTGGCCCCGCCCTCCGTCGCGTGCCCGGCATGCATACGGCCTTGCGCCCCGCCCACAAGCCTGTCCCGCCCGGCCCTGTCCTACCTGCTGTCCGCCCCAGGAGTGGACCGCCGCCGCGCTGGCGAAGCTGCCCGGCGGCCGCGGCACCCTGCAGCAGCTGTTTGACGGCATGGCGGCCGACCCGGCCCTTGCGCCGCACTTGGACTGGATGTGGGCTGATGGTGTGCACGAGCGGCGTGTGTGTACGGCACGTGGGGCAGCGCAGGTAGCTAGGTGTGGCGGCCGGCTCGCATGCAGACCCCCGCCAATGGTGCCTTGCCCACTGCAGTGTGCATACCTCCCCAAGTCATCCTCATTTACTTCAACATGCAATTGATGAAGCCCGACTGCGCCCCCGATGGTTCGGCCGCTGCTGCGGCCATAAATCGGGGGAGCCTGCACACAGCCCCTCGCCGCCTCGCCCTCCTCAACTGCGGCTTATTTCTTTAATGCACACAGCCCCGTAACTGGCCGCCTAAATTGCCGCTGACTTGCCATTCATTTGCAGGCCAGACCCCAATTGCCGGGCTGTGCCCCGCTGGAGGCAGCAGGTGCGTGTATGCGTCCGCCATACGTGGGGTGGGAGTTGGGGTTGGGGTTCTTCCCTCGCTTGCTTCATCCCACTTTGCTACACTGCGCTCCCCACGGACACCCGCCACTGTGACTGTAACTGTAACACTGTAACTGTAACTGCTCCACCCTTCACCCTTCGCCGCAGCTGAAGAAGACGCTGTCGCGGCTGCCCTGCTTTGTGAACACGGGGGTGCGCGCCGGCGACGGCTCCAACTGCCACGTGTACCGGTTCGACCAGCAGGTGGGTGTGGGTGTGGGTGGAGGTGTGTGTGTGTGTGTGCGTGACGGGTGTGGGTGTGGGTGTGGGCAGGCGCTGCATCATCATCACGTACGGCACATGTGGCCGGCGGCACGGGGCACGGCGTGTGCGGCATGCGGCGGGTAGCTGTCATCGTCCGTGCCGTACCCGCTGTAATGCCGTGGCCGGGGCCTCACTTACCGGTATTGCTTGTGCCGTGCCGTGACCAACCCGTAGGCTATGGAGGTTACCTTGCAGCGGCGGAGGCGTGGGCATAGCAGCGCTGTTCGGAAACGTTGAACCAGCGCTTGGATGGGTGGCGGGACTGGTTTGTGAGTTGGTGGGCTTGGTGATTGAGTTGTGACGAAGCCGGCTGCTGCTGCTAAGCGGCGACAGCGGGTGGGCCCGGTGGGGCGCCGGCACTAGCTCGCTAGCGGCTGATGAGGTGGGCACGCACTGGTGTTGGCACTGGCGGCGGCAAAGCTAGCGCGGGTGTGCAGGGTGGTATTGATTGTAGACAAACTGTGTGTGGCTGCGGGCTCTGCCGCTCTGAGGCGCTGCAGGCCCGCTTGCCGAGTGAGCCCGAGCTGCACGCAATGCAGACTTCACCGCTCCTAATCGCCTGATGCCGCCTGGGGGCATGCTAGTGTCTGGCACATTCACAGTTGGCACAGACCGGATGTGTGTGTGGCGCAGTGTGCACGCACATGCAGCTGCGTACAAGGTAGATAGGCGCGCGTGTCACGATGGATGCCGCTGGGTTCGGTCGTGCCGCTGGTTTTGTCGGTTATCGCAGGTTATTACAGCTGGACAGCTATTACTGTCTTTATCCTGCCGGCCGGCAGGTTTAAGTAAGCATGCTTGCAGCCAAGTTTGATGGCCGCACGATTCACGTCACAGCGGCGTACTGCTAGTGGTGCGGTGAGGCTGTGTGCGCGCTTGCACGCGCCAGCTAGCTGCCCCACCTGTCCACTCATGTACGGACGACGCACAAAGCGGCACCCTGCCACTGGTTTCCCCGCACGACCGCAGGCGATCGACCGTCACTAACCACGCAACCAAGTGCCGCGTGGGCCTAATGCAATGCACGAGGTAGCCTTCGCGTCCTCGCTCGCACGCTTCGGACTATCCCATCTCGTAAGCCAGAAGTCATAAAGTTCATCAACTAGTTGGGGAGCGAGCAGCGTGTCTCAGCGCCCGCCGTGGCTGCATCACCACTACACCCGACCTAACCACAACTAACATCTGTTTCAGGAAGCTGTGGGTAAAATCGTAGTTGGCAAGCAAGTGCATGCTACTTACCAGCACTCGTGCAGTGCTGTGTCTAATTATGCTTCGGAGTATCCGCGTTGCACATGCATGACGCCGGGTAGTTCCAATCCGTGAAAAGCCAGCACGCACCGGCGCGCCGACCGGTCTATTCCCGTTGTCCAGCCAAGAGCTCATCGAAATCAATCGTGCATTGCATGCATTGCGGAGCGAACCATCCGGCCGTGCCATACACACACGAATACGTGCCCATCACCCGCCATCAGCCACCAGCTTTGACCTCATACAGTAATCTCTCGGTATTAGGAACGTTCTGAGAAAGTTGTCGTCTAGTTAGGTCGTCGCTTACTTCTCACCACCGGCGGCGCCGGGCGGCATACCAAAGCGGCTCAGCCGGAAGCTGCCCATGCCCGTGCCCGTGCTGCCGGCCCGCCTGCTACTGCCGCCCGCTACTGCTGCCGCAGCGCCTACTACAGCCGCAGGGCCGGTGCCCGACTCCGACATGAAGGCGCCGCCGCCGCCGCCGCCCGAGGCGTCAGCCGCCACCTCGTCACCGCGCGGCTGCTGCTGCCTGCTACTGCCAGTGGCAGGGGCGGCAGTAGCGCCTGCCGCCGCCGCCCAGTCCCGCGCAGCGGCCCAGTTGCTGCCCGAGCCCGAGCCCGACCCCTCCCGCCGCTGCATGGAAGTCATGGCCCGCCAAGCCGCGCCGGCGCTGCTGCTGCCACCTCCGCCACTGCCACCGCGCTCTAGCTGCTGCTGCTCCGCTACTGCCGCCGCCTCTGCCTGCTGACGGCCAGACGCCAGGCCCCCAGCCCAGGCGCTCACGCGCGACGGCACCCGAGCCGCCGCCGTGAAGGAGGGGCCGCGGCTACTGCCGGGCAGCGAGATGGCGTCCTCCTCGCCGGCAGTAGCAGCTGCAGCCGCGGCGGCGGCGCGGCCCCGGCCGAAGTTCCGCGCGGCGGCGGCGGCGTACTCCTCATCTGCCAGGTCGTCCTCGTGGCGGTTACGAATTCGGTTGGTGGTTGCGGCGCGGCCGTTGAAAGTGGCGCGGCGCGCCGGGAAGTTGTCGGCGCCGCCGGCGCCGGCGCTGGCGCCGGCGCCGCTGCTGCTGCCGCTCCTGCCGCCGGCGGCGGCGGCGTTCAGCGCCGCCACGGCGGCCGCCGCACCCGCGGCCCGGCCCGCCAGCCACCGCGTACCGCCGATGCTCTTGCTGCGCGTCAGCGGCATGGCCGGGCGCGTCGCCGCCGGCCCATCCGCTGCCCCTGCCGCTGCTGCTGCTGCAGCTGCCGCAGTGGCAGCGGCGGCACCAGCACCGGCGGCGGCGGCGCCGCCCGCATCCAGCAGCCAAGCCGGGTCGCGCCCAGCCTGCCGCAGCAGCATCGCGCCGCCGCCCGCCTCGTCACCAGCAAGCCCAGCCAGCTCCGCATCGTACTCATCTGCCGTACGGCTCGGGTCGTATGACATACTGTGGGGCCGCAGCAGCATGCGGCGCTGCGAGCCGGCGGCGGACAGCGGCGGCGGCGCGGCATCTTCAATGGCGGCGCCGGCGCCGCCGCCAAAGGCGGCGTTCGCAAAGGAAACCCGCATGCCGCGGACCGGGGTGTTGCTGCCACTGCCGCTGCGGATGGCGGAGGTGGTGGGGGACGTCAGCTGCACACGCTCCCGCGGCGACGCGGGTCCGGCCGACATCCCCGCCGCCGTAGCGGCTGCTGCTGCCGACGTCGTCGCCAGCGGCGCCGGCGGCTCGGGCGCCACAGCGCTGGTGGCGGCGCCGGCCGCTCCCAGCATTGACGCCAGGCGCCCCCGGAGCGAGGCGGCGCGGCTTACCCGGGCAGCCCCTGTCCCAGCCCCAGCCGGGGGCGAGCGCGGCCCGTCGCCGTCACCGTTGGTCCCGTTGCTGCCGTAGTTACCGGCAGCACCGCCAGCGCCGCCTCTGCCAATGCCTGTGTGACCGGCGGAGGCGAAGGCCGCGCCAGTGGAGGCGGCGGACGGGACCGCCACCCCGCCGCCGCCGCTGCCGCCGTCCAGTCCCCCGCCGAGCTCGGGGTCGTACAGTGCATTGCTGTACGACGAGGCACGGACGCGCGCCGCCGGCGGCGGCCTCAGCGACCGTTCGTTGTCGTTGCTGCTGCGGTTGCTGGCGCCGCCGTGGTCGTTGTAGGCTGTGGCGCCGCCGCTGCGCCAGCCGCCGCCGCCGCCGGTGGAGGCCGAGGCTGCGACGTACGGCAGGGCGGTAGCTCGACGGCCGCCGGCGGCGGCGCCGCCGCCAGCGGCGGGCGGCGGCGGCGATGTGAGGGCGCGCACGAGCATGCTTGGCTCCTCCTCCACAACAACACTGAAGCCACCGTCATTACCGCCGCCGATCGGCCGGGAGGCGTGGGCGTGGTGGGATGGGATGACAACTCCGTGGCGCCGCCCGGAGCCGCTGCCGCTACCGCGGCCGCCGGCAGCCGCTGCAGCACCGCTGCCACCGGCGGCGGCGGCGGCGGCGGCTCCGCCGGCGGGCAGCGTGCTCTGGAGCGTCGACCGTAGCTCATCCAGTACTGCAGCGGAGATCCCATCGCGTGGCGAGGACACGCCTCGGGCGGCCTCTCCTGCTGTTGCACGCCGGAAGCCGCTGTCGCCGCCGCCGGACCCCGGCGTCAGGACCGAAAGCGTGCCGCCGGCGGCGCCGCCAGCGCGCGGCGAGTTGGCGGCGGGAGTGAGCAGCTGGTTGGTGAGCCAGGGGGCGTCGTCGTCGCCGCCGCCGCCGCCAACAGCGGATGGCGACAGCGGCATGCGGAGCGCGGCGGGTGCGGTGCGGGGCCTCTGCGATCGAGATTTGACAGGTAGGGTTGCGGAGTGGAGGGTGAGGGCTGGGTCGATTCGGCGGCATGGAAAGCCCTCGCCAGCATACAGTACACATCGCATTGGCCGTTCGAATGGTGGAGACACACACAAACACACCCTGCAGCACCGACCCGCGCACCTGCGCCTCCTCCTCCCGCTGCCGCTTGCGCCGGCGCCGCAGCAGCACGCCCGCGATGACCAGCGCGAGGCAGGACGCCACGCCGCCCACGGCCGCGGCGGCAGCGATAATGGGCACGAGCGCCGGCGACGAAGACGACTGCGGCTGCTCGCCCGCGCCGCCGCCGGGCGACGGCGCGGGGGCGTCGCCTGCTGCTGCGCGGCCGCTGCCGCCGGCGCTCGACAGCACTTGCTGCTGACCAGGCGCCTGCAGTGCGGTGATGGGTGTGATGGGTGTGATGGGTGTGATGGGTGTGGTGGGTGTGCGTGCGTGTGTTAGCAACAATAAGCAGGTAGGAGTGAAGCTGGCCGCATGGCTCCGAGGTGTAGAGCTAGGTAGCAGCAGAGAAGACGAGGACATCGGGTGATGCTGGTTGCCACCTGCTGTGCCAGTAGCGAGTTCCCCAATGATCCCACTACCGCTCCTTGCGTCGCCTAGCTTGCTCACCGGTGATGGCGCCGCCGCGGCAGCCGCCGCCGCCGCCGCGGTGCCGGCGGCAGGCGCGGTGGCCACGCGGCAGCCCACTGCGCTGCCGGCGCCGCCCAGCGCCTGAGTGGGCTGCAGCCCGCTCTCCGCGCCGAAGCCGCACTGGCCGCTGAGGGCGCTGATGCCCAGTGGGCTGAGCTGCACCTCGGACAGCACCAGCAGCTGCACGTGCGTGCGTGTGTGTGTGGGGGGGGGGGCGGGGGGCGTGTGCTTGGCAGGAAGCGGCGGGAAGTCGGTGGGAAGCGCGAAGAAACATTCGTGAAACCACGCTTAAACCACGATTAAGCTTGCTCGGTGAGGTTTGTGGTCCATGGTGTTCCCGAAGCGCCAGCCCCAGCAGCAGCAGCCCCCGCGACTGTACGGCACACTCGCGCAGGGCACTACCCTCACGCCCGCACGGTACTGCGCTCACGTCCGAGGTGGTGATGATGCGGTCCTCGGGCGGGCGGCACACCTGCAGCGGCAGCGCGGCACCAGCCCCTGCGCCGCCGCTGGCCGGTGGGGAGGCGGCTGCAGCCGCCGCCTCCGCCTCCCTGCAGCCGCACACACACGGTCATTAGTCATTACACACAGGTCATTACACCGATTGCATCGAGTTGTCAGCAGGTCACCAGCAGTTCCCTTTGGCATGCATGCAAAGGTCACGGGCCAAGCGCCACATGCCGTCGACCGCAGGCAGGCAGGCCCGCTGCTGTCCCCAACCAACCCAGCCCACACGAGCACGCATGCACGCACCAGGCGCTGAGCGCGGCGGTCACTTGGTGCTTGTAGGCGGCTGTGGCGTTCGCATCGTCGCCCGGGACCTGACACACACGCACGCACACACATGTGGACATGCCAGGAGGGACGGAGAGAGCCGTAAGATGGGGGATGGAGCGCGCACACGCCAACACGCGGCACGAACCCAGCGGGCTACTGAGCGTCTCACACCCACCTGCAGAGTCAGCGTCATGCTGAGCGGCGCCGTCGCGTCCCCAGCCGCCACCGCGGCGCAGGACGCGGCAGCAGCTGGCGACTGCTGCAGCGCCCGACGCCGCGTGCCACTGACGGCTCCGGTGCCGCCACCCGCGCCACTCTTCGCGGAAGCGCCAGCCGCATCAGTGCCGTTCAGCGGCGGCGCCAGGCTGCCGGGGTCGGTTCCCGCCAGCGCGGCGGCGTCCCCCGTGGAGGCGTCGGCGCACGTGATGTTGGACAGCACCTGCATGGCCATGTGCATGTGTGCATGAGCGCATGTGCATGTGTGTGTGTGTGTGTGTGTGTGTGTGTGTGCGTGATTGGACACAGCATGTAGAGCGGGCGCCAGGCCAACAAGGCACGTGCAATGTGATGCAGCGGTAGTGGATAGCGCGCGCGTGGGGCGGGTTGTACCGGCGCCACCGCATGACCGTACGCACGCGCAGCCAACTGCAAGACGCGGCCAACCGCCCGCCGCGCAGGCGCTAACACAGGGCGCGCCAAGCCCAGCAGATGCAGATGCATGCGCTCGCCCCACGCACCTCCGTGCTGATGTTGGCCCGGCGCACGAGCTCCGCCCTGAAGGCGGACAGGAAGTCGGTGCTGCACTCCACCGTGGTGGGGGTGGGGGCGGTGGAGGTGGTGGGGGACTGCGGCGGCGGCGGCGGCGATGGCGGCGGGGTTGCCTGGGGCGGCGGCGGGGGGGTGCTGGAGGAGGAGGTGGTGGCGGCGGCGGCGTCTACGGCCGACGGGGAGGCGCTCGAGGCGGCGCCGGCGGCGGCGGGGTCAGCAGGCGAGGTCGCTGCCGCCGGCGCCGCCTGCGGGTCCGCCGCGGCTGCTGCTGCGGCGGCGGCAGCCGCGACAGCGGATGTGACGGCGGCGGTGGTCTGCACCGCGGTGGTGATGGCCACGGGCATGGTGACGGTGCGTGCAGCCACCGTGATGGAGGTGGCGGCGGGGAACAGCGCCGCCAGAGCCGCGGGGTCGGAGGCGATGACCTCGGGCACCGATGGCACCTCCTGCGCCACCGTCAGCGTGCCCGCCGCGGCAGTAGCAGTCGTGGTGCTGGTGCTGGTGCTGCTACTGCCGCTGCTGGTGCCCCCCGTCGTGTAGGGGTTGGTGGTGGGTGCAGTAGTAGCGCTGCTGCCGTTCGTGGCTGTAGCTGACGTGGTGGGGCTGGTTGGCGTGGAGGATGTTGCGAGGTATTCGGGGGGAATGTTGAGCTGCGGGATGAGGATGGGTGGTAGCGGCGGCAGCGGCGGCCGGCTGGCGGGGGGTGGTGGCGCCGGCGGGGAAGGAGGAAGGCGGGCGGGCGGCGGCGAGGCTGGGGGCGGAGGGGGGCCAGGAGGAGGGGATGGCGGCGCAGGTGGGGCAGGCGGGGGCGGGGGCTGGCTGGTAGCGCTTGGGGCACTGGAGGCGGGGGGAGAGGGGGAGGGTGGCGGTGGCGGCGATGCTGTGCGCTGTGAAGGCTCCGGCGAGGGCGGTGCTGGTGACGGTGGGTTCGGTGAGGGCGGGCTGGGCGGGACCGGCGGGCTAGGTGGCATGGGGCTTGGCGGCGCCGGGCTGGGCGGCTGTGGCACAGGCGGCGCCGGGCTAGGCGGCTGTAGCACAGGCGGCGCCGGGCTGGGCGGCTGCGACGAAGGAGGTTGCGGCGATGGCGGCTGTAGGCGAGGCGGCTGTAGCTGCAGAGATGGCGGCTGTGGGCTAGGCGGTGCGGAACTGAGCGGCGCAGGGCTGGACGGCTGTCGCGATGTCGGATCCGGACTGGGCGGCTCGGGTGAAGGTGGCTCCGGACTGGGCGGTTCCGGGGACGGCGGCTCGGGTGAAGGCGGCTCGGGTGACGGTGGCTCGGGTGGGGCGTCAAGCGCGCAGCGGCGGCCATCGACCACCGGCCCAGACAGCAGTAGTGCACCACACGACGACGAGGGCGACGAGCTCGCACCCGCGGTGAACTCCACGTACAGGCTAGATCCAGATCCGGCGGACCAGCAAGCAGATCCAGATCCGGATCCAGCCGTGACCGCCTCGAACCACTCCCGCCAGGGCGCCGGACCGAGCGCCGCCAGCCTACTGGCGTCGTCGTCGGCGCCGGCGGCTGCGGCGCTGCTGTCCGCCGCCGGCGGCGGCAGCACGCCGCACACGGTCGCGTAAAGGCTGGAGCCGTCAGAGGCGGAGGCGCTGGCGGGCGGGGGGCTGCTGGCGGAGCAGGCGGCGGGCGCGAAGGCGGCGGCGGTGGCGATGCCCTGGGCGTCGAGCAGGTCGTTCAGGGCGTCGGCGAAGGGCTGCGCGGAGTCGCACAGCGCGGCGGCGGCGGCGGCCAGCTGGTCGGGCGTGAAGATGGAGGGCGTGAGGCGCAGGCGGGCGCACAGGGCGCAGGCGGCCGGCGCCGGGGGGGCAGGAGGTGGGCTGGGCGGTGCTGGGGAGGGCGGCGGGCTGGGTGGTGCGGGCGAGGGTGGCGCGGGGGAGGGTGGCGAGAGGGAGGGCGACGAAGGGGAGGCTTGCGGGGACTGCGAGGTGGGGGATTGCGGCGCGGGGCTGGGCGGCTGGGGAGACGGCGGAGCAGGCGGCTCGAGCGGCCCGGTCGCGGGTGGGTCTGGGGATGGCGTGGGTGGCAGGGGAGGCGCGGGACTGGGAGGCTCTGGCGAAGGTGGAGCCGGGCTGGGCGGCTGGGGCGGCGCAAGCGGCGGCGCCGGACTGGGCGGGACAGGGCTGGGCAGCTCTGAGGGCGGAGCCGGGCTTGGCGGCGCGGGGCTCGGTGGCTCCAAGGTGCGTGGGGCCGGGCTGGGTGGCTCCGAGGTGGGTGGGGCCGGGCTTGGTGGCTCCGAGGTGGGTGGGGCCGGGCTTGGTGGCTCCGAGGTGGGTGGGGCCGGGCTGGGTGGCTCCGTGGTGGGTGGCTCCGAGGTGGGTGGGGCCGGGCTGGGTGGCTCCGAGGTGGGTGGGGCCGGGCTGGGTGGCTCCGAGGTGGGTGGGGCCGGGCTGGGTGGCGCCGGGCTTGGCGGGGCCGGGCTTGGTGGCTCCGAGGTGGGTGGGGCAGGTGAAGGGGGCGGCGGACTCGGAGGCTGCGGCGAGGGAGGCGCCGGGCTTGGCGGCTCCGGACTTGGCGGCACCGGGCTTGGCGGCTCTGGGCTGGGCGGCCCTGGGCTGGGCGGCCCTGGGCTGGGCGGTGGTGGAGGTGAAGGTGGATCGGGGCTGGGGGGCTCAGGTGGAGAGGGGGGCTCCAGAGGCCACGTCATCGGTCTGCTGGGGTGGCCGGGCGGCGAGGGTGGCGGCGGGCTTGGGGGATCGGGGCTGGGAGGGCCTGGCGAAGGTGGAGGTGGAGAGGGAGGGACTGGGCTTGGGGGCGGAGGGCTGGGGGGCGCCGGGCTAGGAGGGACGGGGCTGGGAGGTCCGGGACTCGGGGGAACCGAGGTGGGCGGTTCGGGGCTCGGTGGGTTTGGGGAGGGCGGCGGCTGTAGCGGTGCAGGAGAGGGCGGCGCCGGGGAGGGAGGAGGGCTGGGCGGCACTGGTGAGGGAGGTGAGGGTGAGGGAGGAGGGCTGGGCGGTGCCGGGCTGGGCGGGGCCGGGCTGGGCGGGGCCGGCGAGGGAGGAGGGCTGGGCAGTGCCGGGCTGGGCGGCGCCGGGGAGGGAGGAGGGCTGGGCGGTGCCGGGCTGGGCGGCGCCGGCGAGGGAGGAGGGCTGGGCGGCGCTGGTGAGGGAGGTGAGGGTGAGGGAGGAGGGCTGGGCGGTGCCGGGCTGGGCGGCGCCGGGGAGGGAGGAGGGCTGGGCGGTGCCGGGCTGGGCGGCGCCGGGGAGGGAGGAGGGCTGGGCGGTGCCGGGCTGGGCGGCGCCGGCGAGGGAGGAGGGCTGGGCGGCACTGGTGAGGGAGGTGAGGGTGAGGGAGGAGGGCTGGGCGGTGCCGGGCTGGGCGGCGCCGGGGAGGGAGGAGGGCTGGGCGGCGCTGGCGAGGGCGGTGAGGGCGAGGGAGGAGGACTGGGCGGCGCTGGTGAGGGAGGTCGGGGGGGCGAAGGGCTGGGCGGTGGCGATGGCAGGGGCGGTGGGAAGGGGGGACTGGGCCGTGGAGATGGGGGTACGGGGCTGGGCGGTATGGGCGGTGTGGGTGGCGAGGGCGGCGGCGAGGGCTCCAGCATGCACAGAGAGGAGCAGCCGTCACCGTTGACCACATTGCCGTCACTGCGTGCGTGTGGTAGAGAGCACAAGGGAAAACGATAGCAAACAAGAGACCGTGCGTGTGTGTATGTGAGAGAGAGAAAGAGCTCAGTGACAGAGGGCGTACAGTTGCACAAGCACATCCACGCCATGCGCTGGGGGCGGTGGGGCGGATGTGTGCATGGTCGGCGGCGCTAAAAGCGTGACGGAGCCCATCTGCTGCTGGCGCTGGTGGCGCTGGTGGTCGTACCGGGCGTGCGAGTTGTGCACACACACAGCCGCACAGCAGCACGCAGGCGGCTGCTAGTTGCTGCTGGCTGGAGGCGAGGGCTGACGCGATCCACTCCGGCCCCCTCTACAACGCCTTCACGTCCCAACTAATGATGAATGTAACCCCCCGCCGTGCCGCCCCGCCTCCCGCCACTCCACTCACTCGCACTGCTCGTCCAGGTCGACCCATTTGTTGCCGCAGCGCCAGCAGTCGGGGTCCTCTCGGTCCGTCCAGCCGTCGCCGTCGTCGTCGCGGCCGTTGTAGCACAGCTCGGCGGACAGCACGGCGCGCTGCTCGTCGTGGGTGCGGGTGTCGGTGTCGGTGTGGGTGGCGGTATGGGTGTTGGTTGTGGTGCCGCAGGTGGTGGTAGTGGCGGTGGTGGGTGTTGGGGTTTGGGGTTTGGGGCAGATCGGGACATGAACGGGAAAGAGTGGCAACAGGACAGGCAGCTGTTATCACGTTGCAGCGCTGCCGTGTGGGGTGAGCAGCCCAGCAAGGCGACACGCTACGGTAATACTCACGCCCCATCCCCCTGCCGCAGGCTTACCTCGGAGCACAGCACGGTGGCCTGACAGTTCTGTGTGGGGCCGTCCGTCACAGGGCAGGCGTTGACCTGGGGTGGGTGTGGGAGCGGTGGGAGCGGGGCGGGGCGTAAGGCGGTGGGGTGCTTTATTGTTTGGGTGGTTGGGATGCAGGAACTCATCATTCTGATCAATCTGTTCGCCCGTGGATCCTGCGGCCTACTCCGCACCAGCACAGCGAACCAACGAACCGCCACCGGCTGTGCCGCCAGGCGGCGCCGTCACCCACCACGTGTGACAGCACGCGCAGTCCGTTCCAGTCCACAGGGCCGGTCCAGTAGCCGTGCCAGGCGTTGTGGTCCAAGTTCCTGTGTGTGTACGTGGGCAGCAGGTGTGGGATGTGGTTGTGGTTGCGTGAGCCGTGGGATGGGCGAATGAGCTCACGTACACGCCACGTGAGAGACACACGAAAACCGTGTGAGCACCAAATCATCAGCTAGCGCCGCCGCAAGACAATGCAAACGCCCCCCAAAAAAGGCACGACTACTCACGTGTTGGTACTGGTGGGTGAGAAAGCCGACATGTCCTGCGCGAGTGTGCGTGTGCACAAATTGACAAATTGGCACGGGGCAGCAACTACAGGATCAGCACCCCCGCCCAGGCGCCCACCCCGCCCCCAGCAGCACGGCATGCTCCAGACGCCACCCCACTACCCCCAAGGCCCCAACCCACCCCTAGCTAACCCCCGCCAACCCACCAGCGTGACGGACACGTCCGTGAACGTGGCGGCGGTGAAGCTCATGGACAGTGGCAGGAAGCCCCAGGCGGCGCTGCCGAAGCCCGACTGGATCAGCACCACCAGCGAGCCGCCTGCGGGGGGTTGCGGGGCGTGTATGCAGGTGGGCGTGTTTCTTGCGTGGTTGTGGAGCACATGTTGAAACAAGCAGATTTACAAACCTGTACAATCCCCGACCAGCGCGTGCATCGCACGCACGCCACGCATCGCACGCAAATACCAACAGCAGTAACACTGCCGCCGCCGCCGCCGCCGCGGCTGGCAGCACGCACGGGGTGGGCGGGTAGTACGTGGGCGTGTTGTGTGTTAGAGAGCACAAGGGAAAACGACAACAAAGACCTGACGTGCGGTGCAGCAACTCGCGACGGAACGTATACGGATGTTACCTCAGTATATTACCTGGTATACCTGGCTGCGCTGAGCCGCCGACCGGCTTACCATCCGGAAATCGCGCAACCCCCCGCTACTCTAAACCTTGAGGGGGGATAAGTGTCCACACGCTCTCAAGGGTGCATCCCTATGCGTGTGCTCACGGTACCGTGAGGCCCAGGCACTGGATCAGTCCCAATTCCCAATGCCACCCCACGCCGCTACTCCTGGCCGCTACGTCCAAGCTCCCGCCCGATCCACGACGGAATGCTCACCTGCGCGATTTGGGAAAAGGACGAAACACACACGTGTGTCTTGTGTGTATGAGTCAAACAAGCAGATTTCGAGCCTGTAAAATCCCACGCACCACGGGCGCGCGGGCGACCAGCGCATACATCGCGTCGCATCGCATCGCAATTTGCCCGTATCATGTAGATGGCTTTTGGCCCCCGGCGTCTACACAGCGTAGATGACCCCTCCCGCGCCATCTACGCCCGGAAAAATTTTCCTAGGGGCACGCCCCCAAAACCCCCAAACCATCTACGTTCCCTGTCTAAAATACCACTAAATCCGCCCAAAGCGTCTACGCTCCGTAGATGCGCGGCCCCAAACCCCAAACATTTTTCTCCGCCTTCGGTGGATTTGGGGCAAATTTCTACAGCGTAGATGGAAGATACGGGCACTGCGATTCGCAAAACCCATCAGCAGTAGCACTGCCGCCGCCGCCGCGGCTGCCAGCACGCACGCAAGCGCGCGCACGCACGCACCAAAGCGCGCGCGCACCTCGGTTGTTCACAAAGTCCATGATGGCGGTCTTGATGCTGGTGAGCGCGGCGTTGAGGCCGGCGTCGATGCCGCCGGGCGTGTTGGTGGTGTCGCTGGGGATGTAGAGCATCTTGTAGCGCGTCAGGTTGGCGCTGCGGGGGTGGGTGGGTGGGTGGGTGGGTGGGTGGGTGGGTGGGTGGGTGGGTGGGTGCAGGTGGGTGGGGGATGGATAGGTGGGTGGGTGCAGGTGGGTGGGGGATGGATAGGTGGGTGGGTGCAGGTGGGTGGGTGTAGATGGGTGGGGGATGGATGGGTGTGCGTGTGGGGTTTCCATGCTTGCATGCTTAATTAAGACTAGATGATGTTTGGGGGGGCGTTCTGCGTTGGCGCCTTCACGCAGGCACACATTTAAGCAGGCAGGCAGGCAGGCAGGCGCGCAGGCAGGCGCGCAGGCACGCATTCAGGCGGGCGGGGCCGCACCAAGCGACGCACCTGGTGACGGCGGAGGCGTTGCGCGCAAAGGTGATGTTGGTCTGGCTGCCCACCCAGCCCGTCAGGCTGTTCAGTGCCTGGCTCGAGGCGTTGAACTGCCCAACCGCCAGGATGCCGTACGCGTCGGCGGGCGCCAGCTCCAGGCCCTTGCTGATCACGTTGTAGTACAGCGAGCCGCACGCCGTGGTGCCCTACAGTGCCGTACACAGTGCAGTACAGTGCCGTACGGTGCACACACACATTTCAGCAAGCGGCGGGCTCCATGCTGCAACACACCCGCCCTGAGCAGGTAGCCACCCGCCAACCCACCCGCCAACCCACCCACCCACCCACCCACCCACCCACCCACCCACCCACCCACCCACCCACCCACCCACCACGCACCACGCACCACGGCCACACACCTGGCAGTGCCCCGAATCGTCGGCGTCGTCACTGGAAAGGAACACGAACCCGCCGCGCGACTTGGCGCGGGTGGCGTTCAGAGCCGACTGCAGCCCGCGCCGCTCCACACCGCCCCCGCCCGCTGCTGCTTCCTGCGCGTGTGCCGCCGCCTCCACAGCGACATTAGCAATATCGGCAGCGGAGTCGGCGGCGCCCGCAGCAGCAGGGCCTTCGGCAGCGGTGCCGCCGGGGGATGGCTGGGAAGTCGAAGGGCCCGCGTGGGCTGCAGGTGCCGCCGCCGCCGCCGCCACGTGGGCGCCGGCAGCAGCAGGCAGCCAGGCAGCCACCACTACACAGATGCATGTGAGGAGGAGAGGAAGCAGCAGAAGCAGCAGCGGCCGCGGGCGAGGCTGTGCGGGCGCGCCGCCGCGGCGGCGTCGCCGTGTTCGCCCCACGGCGCTCCTGCGGCGTGGGGGATAGAAACGGACAAGCACACTGTTTGGTTTGTGGCCCGGCTGCAAGAGAGGCGCGGCGCAAGGCTACTTTTAAGGTAGGGGGGAGCAAACGCATGATGGTTGTGCGACTGGCAAACCGCGAAATTTGAAACGCCGCCGCGCCGAAAGAAACCGGGTTTTCCTGTTTCCTCGCGGAGTGCGCCTAAGATTGCGACAGGCGGCGTGCTTCAACGCGCACACTCTTCGGGCGTATTTTGGTTTCTCGCATTTCCCGCAAGTTTCGCTTGCACTGACGACACAGCTGCCAGCCTTGGCACGTCAGGGCGGTGCACAGCAGGCCGGGCGGCGCCCTGACGCGCCCGTGCCGCTGTTCCGTCAACTTGCGGACGTACCTGCTGTCGCCAACGGCAGCGCCCTGCTTTGTCATACGGATTTTGCCGCTCCAACGTCAAATGGCTTTTGAACTGTTCCTATGAGACGTCACCTCGCCTCTGTTTTTACACTCGCTGCACATTCTCGTGCTGACATTACGGTAGCCACACGACGCACAGCCTGTTGCCAGCTACGGAACTAGATGACGTGAGGGGCTCAGATGGTACGCTGGACCGGTCGCTAAGGCGAACGGTGTGGCCCTGTCGCTCAAAGTTCGAACGCGGAAACAGAACCGGTCAGCGGTGGGTCCCCCGCGCTCTTATTATCAATTAGAATGATATATGGAGTAGTTTTGATACATTTGTTAATGTGTGCTCAAGCGGGGATGCTTGCTATCACTAAAAAATGGGCCGGACGAGCTCGTCACCCATGCGCCCCTAAGCGTTTTTTTCAAGTCGAATTCCGGGGCGCGCCCCATTTGCCCCGCCCCGCTACGACAGCATATACGGCTTGTAATAGCACCCAGCACGGGCCTCTGTCGCACTGCCAGCGAGCTTGCGCTGTTTCCCCGCCCTTCGCCTTGCCCTTCGCCTTGCCCTTGCCCGTGCTCGCTGACTTCCCCCGGTGCGTGTGTCCAAACATGTGCAGCGTAGGCACATTCAGATGCAACGGTGCCTTGCAAAGACCGCCGCCGTAGCATGCTTTCCCAGCGGGCTGCCCTGTGAATACGCAGACAACCGCGCGACCCGGCCACAGCCCTGCTGTCACGCCAGGACGGGTGACCGGACACGGCGTGGGACCGTGCCGGTAAAGGTGTGAAACCCGGGGTTTGGATCCAACTCGGGTGTCGAACGAGGTGTCAGTGCGCGCCTGGGCGCGCGACATTTATTTGCGTGGCTTTGAATAGAAGCGTTATTTAAAGGACTTGTGAGCGCCATCCGGGGCAGCGTTCGTGGAAGGCCGCGTGGCCAGACTGACTCGTGGCCAGTAGCTGCACGGCGCCCGCCAGGCAATTGGTCCGAGGCGCGGTTCTTTCGCCCCGCACGTTCAAGCAAAGCGACTTTTGCTTGAACTATCCGGAACATACTGCTGGTTAGTGATTCCAGAGCAATCGTCTATGCCAATACCCGCGTAAACGCCGTGCCTGAGAGGCCGAGCCATTCTGTAAATCCGACGGAGACAGGAACGAAGTACTCTACAAGTCCCAAGCGAGTCTACGCGCTCATAGGAGCAGTGAGCCACGTAGCACAGAGTTCAAGCAAAAGTGGCCAGGCGCCCCGCGTCCTGGCAATTTGCTCCAGCTTCGTCTTTCCTGGCGGTCACACCGCGCGCAAGCCCAAGTAAGCATTCGGGTACTCTGCCTGATACTACAAGGCCATTAGCCAGAGCCTCTCAGGCCTGCGCTAGCGTTCAAGGGTCAGCTCCAGCCAGCCCGACGGGGTTGCGCAACTGCCAAGCTGCTCCCAGCCTCACCGACGTCATTGCACACAGGCGCCACTGTTTAAGTGTTGCAAGACAGCCCTTTGTTCTGCTTTGGGCGGCGAGTGTTACAGGCGAAGTGCAGCACGTCACGGAATCAGCAGCGTGATAGGCCATCACGTTTGTTTGTTTCGCAGCTACTGCAAGCTAACTTGTTTTCTACGCTGTACCACCCTTGCCTTTACGTGCAGTGGACCGATCGGACGAAGAACGTCAGTCGCCCCGCGGCCGTCAGTCGCCCCGCGACCGTCCGTCCGGCCCACGCCCCGCCTCGCGGGGGAAGTCGCCCATCTCTTGGGACCCTCCCAAGCATCTGCAGCTCGCGCGGAGCCGCACCCTCGACGACGAGCTCCGAGCTCGCCGCCGCAGCGCGGGCGACCACAGCCCCACGCGCCGCACCAGCCGCGACGGCTCCAAGGGCCGCCGCAGCCGCAGCCGCAGCCGCAGCCGCAGCCCCCCGCGCAGCCGGCCACTTGTCACCCACGCTCCGGCACCTGCGCGCCCGCCGGCAGACCGCGAGCGCACCGCCGTGCTAGCCCTGCTCGCGTCCACGGCCTCGCCCACTCCACCACCTCTCCAGTCCGTCGGGGGCACAGCGAGTGCTGAAGGGCTCAAGGGGGTCGAGCCTGTCTTCAAAGTCCTCAGGCCCGAGACCGAGGAGGAGCTACGGGCCGGGGCTGCCACGTTCACCCACACCGTCCACGTCGGTGAGAGCCTCGAGCTCGTGCAGGGCTGCCTGATCCACGGTTACCGCGCCAACCACCACACGTCTGAGTGTTCCGTGCTCCGCCGCGCGCGAGCCGCTGTCCTCGAGTACGCCAGCACGCGGCCGCCCAAGCCGGCCAAGCGCACCCAGCCAGCCAACGCCTAGCCAACTACAGCGCGCAGCCTCCGTCCAGTGGCTCCGCCAGCCCACGTCAGCGACACCTGCGCGCCAAGGCTACGCGCGACCCCCGGTCGCGCGAGCGTGTTCAAGCGACGCCTCTCAGGCTAGCTCCGTGTCTCCGTGTTCAAGCGACGCCTCCCAGGCTAGCTTCTGAGATTCCCACTCACCGACTACGTTCGTCCAACCACAGGCGCCTCCCAGGCGCGCTCAAGACTGTCGCAAAGGGAGCTGTTGAACCTATTTCGGCTCCATCCTCCGGTACATCCCGAGCCCCGGCCTGACGACCAGCAGCCACCCGCTCCGGGTGCAACCAGATCAGGCGCAAGGTTTGCAGGCGGCCTGCAACCCTCGCCGGCCAAGCAGCCGGCATCGGTGAAGCCCCGCAGCGTCTCCCAGCCGCGTCAGTCGCCGACCAAGGCGACAGCAACTTCGGGCTCCCAGCCCTTAGGCAACACCGGTGCAGGGCCCTCGGCTCCGCGCCGGCGCACCAGTACCAGCAACAGCAGCGACACCGAGCAGTCGGGCAACCGCACCGGCAGTCGTCACACACGGTCTACCGGTCAAGCCGCTCCGCCTCCTCCTGCTGCGCAGCTCCCCGCTGCAACCCCCAACCCGCTCCCCGCAGGCGCTCCACCTCCGCCAGCGCCCCCGGCGCTGCCAGCTGTGCCGCCAGCACCCCCGGTGCTGCCGCCAGTTGTCATCAACTACTGCGATTCCGACGACGACAACATGAGCACCATGTTCAAGCCCATGGAGCGCTTCAGCCACCTCGAGGTGGCGCCGCTGGAGAAGCACCTGCGCGACCAGCTCAACCTCACGCGCAAGTTCCACAACAACTGCGCGTATGAGGACGTGCCGGCCTCCGAGGCCATGCACATCATCAACGGCCTGCCGGAGGCCAACACCCCCTACCACTTCTGGCACGCCGGTGTGGGTCCCACCCTCCAGGCGAACGCCGACCGGCACCTCCAGCAGCAGCACCAGGCGCAGGTGGCGGCCGCAGCGGCGGCCAACCCCCCCGCGCAGGCCCCCGCCGCGCCCGTCCTGAAGGGCCAGCACGTCATCGCCTACTACGTCCAGCTGCTGAACGAGCACTTCAAGCTGGACCGCGCGACCTACTACGAGGAGATGTACGCCGCCCTGCGCCTGTCCGACAACCAGGTGCCATCGGTGCTGCTCGCCAACATGCGGCAGTGCAAGCCGCACCTCCACGCCATGCCGGACGAGGAGTTCGCCAAGGACTTCGTGCGCAAGCTCACCCCCAAGATCGGCGACAGCGTCCGCTCCCGCTGGGACGCCACGCCCGTCAGCGACTGGTACCTGCAGCTCGACCGCATCGCCAAGGACGCCGACGTCGTCTACGACCACGGGCGGCGCGACGCCGTCGCCGACGGGCGGCGCCACCCCGGCGGCAGCCCAGTGCTGCGCGCCTCCCCGGTCAGCGCCAGCAGCACCGCGGCTCCCGCGGCGCGCGCCCCCAAGCCCAGCGCCAGCGGCCCCGCCGCTGCGCCCAAGGCCGCCGCTGGCTACTTCTGCCAGCACCACGGTGCCAACCGCTCGCACAACACGGAGAACTGCAACGTGCTGCACGGCAAGCGCGGCTCCGTGCTGGCAACTGCCGGCGGCCCCGCGGCGCCCGACACGCTGCTCTCCAGCCTCTTCAGCAAGTTCGTCGAGCAGATGGGCTTTCAGGGCTACGCCGCGGCCGCCACCAGCTCAGCCGCCCCCAGCGGCTCGGCCGGCGCCGCGACCAAGTACCAGGCCGAGGCGGACAAGCGCAATGCCCGCGGCGGCGGCAGCCGCGGGGCAGGTGGGAGCGGTGGGGCGGGTGGCAGCGGTGGGACGGGTGGCAGCCGCGACGCCTCCCGCACGGGGCAGGAGCGCGATCGCTGCGACTACTGCCGCCTGCCGCACTGGGGCACCTGCTACGTCAAGTTCCCGCACCGCGCGCCACCCGGCTACCAGCCGCGCTCCGAGGCGCTGCTGGACCTGTTCAACTACAACCTGTCGCGGCAGCCCCTGCCCGACAACAGGGCCGGCAACAACAACCAGCTGGCGGCCGGCAACGTGAAGAACGCCGTCGCCGCCGTGACCGGCTACGACGACGATGAAGACCGCCTGTACAACGCCTGCGCCACCGCCCTGCTCAGCGCCAACGCCGCCGCCATCAGCAGCTCCGCCGCCAGCAGCCCCGCTGCGGCGGCACCCGCGGCCTCCAGCAGCGGACGGCCCTGGTTCCTCTTCGACCGGCCGCGCGGCCTCGCCGCCGCGGCCGAGCCCGAGCGCCTGCCCAACGGCTCCCTGCCCCGCGACTGTCTGTACCACGCCTGCGTCACCTCCCTGCTCAGCGCCAGCGCCACCGCCGCCACCAGCGGCTCCGCCGACAGCAGCTCCGCCGCAACGGCTCCCTCCGTCGCCCGCAGCAGCCGGCCGTGGTTCCTTGCTGGCCGGCTGCGCTGTCTCACCGCTGCGGCCGGGCGCATGCCCGACAGCTCGCTACCCGGCAGCGGCGGCGCACCCAGCCCGGGGGAGGCTGGCGTGTGCCCCAGCACACCCGTGCTGCCTGTCCTGCGTCATGTCCTCAGCCGCGGCCACCTGCACTCCGCCTGCGTCACCGGCCTGTCCAGTGCCGCGCACGACGCAGGTGCGGCTCAAGACTGCGGGCCCAGCGGCTCTCAGCCGCAGCCCCTGACCTCGCTGGCCACCCTCAAGCAGCAGCCGGCTCCGGTCGGGTTCCAGCCGGCGCCTTCCAGCGCCGCCCCGGTGCGTTCCTCCCCCAGCGCCCCGCTCGTGCCGTCCCCGGCCGCGCTGGAGGTGGGGCACCTGCTGCAGGCCCAGATCGGCAGGCTCAAGACGCAGGTCGCCACCATGTGCGACCAGCTGGCGTCGCAAACCGGTGCCCAGCTCGCGCGCCTGTCCGTCGCGCTCCCGGACCAGCCAGCCGTCGTATGCGCCGCCTCCGTGGCGGACCCGCCCATGTACTTCCACTGGGATTCCGCCAACATCTACGCCGTCGCCAACGCGCCCCCGCCGTGCGACGAGTCCCCCCGGGACGGTCCCTACAAGCTCCCCCAGCACTGGCGCACCATCTCCTGCGTGCCCACCACCGTCTACGAGAGCGTCCTGGCGGAGAGCCCGCAGCTCCGGGATTACTTCAATGCCGAGCCGCAGATGTTCTACTGCAACAAGGGTGACTTCGCCATCGGCAGCGTCTTCGTGCAGCCGCGTGTGCTGCGTGACCACAGCGCCAGCGTCAACCTCGTCACGGAGTCCTTCGTGCGCAAGCACAACCTGCCCACGCAGCCCACCACTGCGCGCCTAGCCACCGCCACCGGCAGCGCCACCCGGCAGTACCTGGAGCTCCAGCACGACGAGCTGAACCTGTACGTCAAGCCCGGCGCCATCTTTGAGGTCTGCCTGCCCATGACCACGACCCTGGTTGTGGCGGACACGCCCCTGTTCGACGTACTGCTTGGCAACGCGCAGATGAAGCCGCTAGCTGACTACGTCACCGTGCTGCCGCAGCCCCGCCTTCACTACTTCCCCAACCTGCTGGAGTATCCAGACACCATCGTCACCCTGCCCATGTACAGCGCCAGCGGCGTCCGCGCCGCCCTGGCCGCCGTGGAGCAGTACGCAGCCTGCTGCACCAGCCTCTGCGACCCCGTCGCAAAGCTGGGGGGGGGGATGCAACTCGCAGGCCGCGCACACCTGCGCCGACAGCACCTGCGCCGAGCCCCCCAACACCAAGCCCGAGGCCTCCCCGGCCGCCGGCATCATCAGCGAGCCCGCCAGCAGCGACCAGCCCCGCGCCCCCGTCACCTGCGCGGCCTCCCAGGCCGCCAAGGACGGCGCCACGGCTGCACCGCCCGGCTGCGCCGAGCTCTTCACCGCCGGAGCTACCAACGTCAAGCCCGAGGCCCCCCAGGCCGTCGGCACCAGCAGCGAGCCCGCCAGCAGCGCCCAGCCCCGCGCCTCCGTCACCCGCACGGCCTCCCAGGCCGCCAAGGACGGCGCCGCGGCTGCGCCGCCCGGCTGGGCCACCAAGACTGCAGTCAAGGGCTTAACCTACCTAGCGCGTTCCATGGAGCCCGACGTGCTCATTTACGCACCAATCGACCCGCCCAAGCAGGTGGGCAAGCGCCGCAAGCGCCGCGTCGCGCGCGGTGAGCGGCAAGTCGGGGCGCACCGCAGCTGGTTCGGAGTCGCCACCTTCCTCCTCTTCCTCCTCTCCCTCGTCTTCATGGCCGCCAGCGTCGGCGCCGTGGGCGGCACCTTCAGCGGCGAGCCAGGCCTGCAGGCCCTGCATCACGTGGAGGCCATGCAGGCGGCGCTGAACACCGTGCCTCCGCACCTCCGCGCCCGCTGGGACGCCGCGCACCGGCCGCCGACCGACACCCGAACCCCCAGCACCGCCGGCCCCCCAGGCCTGTCGCACGTGCTGGCCAGCGTCGAGACCTTCACCTTCGACGGCAAGATGGCGGCGGCGGCGTGCGAGCGCTACGAGAAGGACAAGGACGGAGGCTGGGTGTGGGGCAACGCGGTCGGCATGACCCCTGAGCACGCCACGCTTCTGCGCGCTACGGTGCGCTCCCGCAAGTCCTCCGCCTTCGCCTACAGCATGGAGGAGCTTCCCGGCTACAGCGGTGAGCTGGGCGCCTTCCGCCTGGAGCTGACCACCGATAAGCCCGTCATTCAGTCCCCGCGCCGCTACAGCCCCAAGGAAGTCGAGGTCATCAAGCAGAAGAGTGACGAGCTTCTCAAGCCCGGCATCTGCGTTGAGTGGACCGGCGCCACCACCGTAGCCGTCAACCCCGTCATCGCCGCCAAGCGTGACGAAGCCACCGGGCTCTGGACAGGAGCCCGCATGGCGCAAGACTACCGTCCCGTGAACAAGGTTACCAAGCCCGACAAGTACGGGCTACACCGGCCTGAGGAGATCTTCCAGAGCGTCGAAAAGGCGCGCTTCTTCAGCAAGCTGGACATGCGGCAGGGCTTCCTGCAGATCCCCATCCACCCCGATGACTGCGGCAAGACGGCGTTCTGGTGCGGCAACCGGCTCCTCGCCTACACCCGCATGCCCTACGGCCTCAAGAACGCCTCCGCCGCCTTCCAACGCCGCATGGACCACGAACTGCGTCGCGCCGGCCTGGACAAGGTAGCTGTGGCCTTCATTGACGACGTGCTCATCGCCACCGAGACCGCTGAAGAGCACATCGAAGCCGTGGCCAAGGTTCTGGACGCGCTCTCAGCGTGCGGGCTCCGAGCCCATCCAGACAAGTCTATCTTCGGCGCCGACGTGATTGAATACCTGGGCCACAACCTGTCCACGTTCGGCATCTCCCCGCACCAAGCCAAGGTCGCCGCCATCCTCGCCCTGGCGCCGCCCAAGAACGTGGCGGAGCTGCGCACGCAGCTGGGCTTCATCAACTACTACCGGTGCTACATCCCCGGCATGAGTGAGATCGCCGCGCCGCTCCACGAGCTGCTCAAGGCCGGCGCCCCCTGGCGCTGGGGGCTCGCGCAAGAAGAGGCGCACCGTGCCCTGAAGGAGCACTTCATGAAGCCCAACGTCGTGCTCAAGCGTATTGACTACTCCCGCCAGCTGATCCTGCACACCGACTTCAGCAACAAGGGCATCGCCGCCGTGCTGGGGCAACGTGATGACGAAGGGCGTGAGTACATGTGCGCGTGCATCTCCCGTTCGCTCAACAAGCATGAGGCGAACTACAGCTCCTACAAGGGTGAGATGCTCGCCGTGGTCTGGGCGGTCAAGATGCTGCGTCACCACCTGGTCGGGTCCGACACGCCGTTCAAGCTCGTCACCGATCACCAGCCGCTGCTGTACCTCATGAGCTCCGAGGGCCTCACAGGCCAGTACGCGCGCTTCGCCCTCGTCCTGCAAGAATACAACTTTGAGGTAGAGCACCGGCCCGGCGTCAAGCACCAAAATGCGGATGGGCTCTCACGGAACCCGCGGCCCAGCACCGTGGACGGCACCGGCGCCCGCCTTGACGAAGATGATGATGACGAGGCGGCCACGCTGCCTGCGGTGTCAACCAGTGAGGATCCCCCAACCGCGTCGGCAGCGGCAGCCAGCCTGTCAGCCTGCGAGCTCGTCCGCGTAGCCCTCGCCACCGCCGTTCCCATCGCCACCTTCTCCTCCGACTTCATGCCCAGCTCCGAGGAAGCCATCTCAGGATGGAACGGCTGGGGCTACGAGTCCAACGCTCCGCCACCTGACGCGCCCGACCGTCAGGGCAAGGCTGCTCGCGCACTGCTGCGCGGCGCGGCTATTGAGTGGCGGGCGGCCTGCAAGCTGCGACGGCAAGGCGGCGACGCACCCCCCGTGCTACCTTCACCTTCGCCCACCGCAATCAACGCCTCGGTATGGTTTGACAACGCGCTGCGCCAAGGTGTGACGCTTTGGGAGCCAACCGGCGGCCTCGGCGGTGCCCTCGACGCAGTCCTGCTCAACGGCATCCCCGTCCGGCGCTACCACTACTCAGATGCGGTGCCTGAGGCACGCGCGGCGCTGCACCACCGCCTCTCAGGCGTCACCGACCTACGCCCGGAGCTCTTCCCGTGCACGGCTTGGGAGCACACACTCCTCACGCTGCCGCAGGACATCTCACAGCCTGCGGATTCGGATATCCGCCGGCTTGGGCAAGGTGGCGAGCCAATTCTCATTGCCGCGCAGTGGGGGTCGGGTGACCTCGTCACCCAAGCGTCTGTGCTCAGCCTGGCGGCCCGCGCCCGTCAGCTGCTGGGCGAGCAGCGCGTCATGCTGATCTGCAACGTCACCTTTAGCGCCATCAACACCCCGCCGCCGGAGCAGCGCGCCGCTGACGCCGCGGCGCGCGAGGCCTGGGGCAGCCCACTCGTGTCTGACGCGGCACGGTTCGGCTCCGGCTTCCACCAACTCTACCGTACCTGGACAACGCTAGCGGACCCCGCGGACCTGCGCGACGTGGCTGATGCCGCCACACGCCCCGCGGCCTGCGACGCGCAGCAGCACCTGGGTGAGGGGCGCACCGTGCCCGTCACCGCCAGGCAGCTGCGTCCACCCTTCTACCCCTGCGACATCGAGGGCAGGCCCGTCAAGGCACTGATGGCCTCGACCGTGCGCGCCGACGTCAGCTCCGAGGCTGTCTCCGGCGCCTGTCCCATCTTCGACGCCAGCACTGGGCGCTACACCCCACCGACGGCCGATGAGTGTGAGCGGCTGCTGGGCTTCGACGGGCCGGTCACATCGGCAGCAGGGCGCACGGAGCTGCAGCGCGTCAGCCTGCAACGTCACCCACCTCGCCAGCATCATTGCCATCGGCCGTGTGCTTGCGGACAGCGTCAACGCGGGCAAACCCTCCAGTGCTGCTGTCCTCATCACGTCATCCCCATATCGCCGCGGCCTCGCCGCACCCCTTACCCTAACTCCACTGTCAGCCAACGACACCATCATCGCAGCGCTCGCCTCCGCCGCTCTGGAGCCCGAGTCGGCCACCGAGGCCCCCTTGCCCGCGGATGCCTGGGCAGACGACGCGCTGCTGGACTACCTGCGCACCGGCACCGTCAACGCCAGCCTCCCGCGGGCCGAGCAGCGGCGGCTCCGCAAGCGCGCCGCCCGGTATCGCTGGCAAGGAGATCAGCTGCACCTCACGGGCCTGGACGGGCGCCTGCGCCAGGTGCCGCGTCCCGCCGAGCGCGGCGAGCTGGTGCGTCGCACGCACGAGCAGTCAGGCCACTTCGGCGTGCGCAGAACCTGCGCGCTCCTGCTGCACACGTACTGGTGGCGCGGCATCACCGACGATGTGCGCAGTGCGGTCAAGCACTGTGAGGCCTGCGACCGCGTCAAGGCTACCTACGGCGGCCGCCAACCTGAACTGCACCCACTACCCATCGGAGGCCTGTTCTACCGCTGGGGCGTCGACCTCTGCGGTCCCTTCAACAAGACCCAGCATGGCAACCGCTACGTGATGGTCTGCGTGGAGCACTTCAGCAAGTTCGTCCTGCTGGTGCCCATCCCGTCCAAGCACGCCCACGTCACCGCCCTCGCCTTCAAGCAGCATGTGCTGGGCGTCTACGGCTCCTGCGCCGAGGTTTGTACGGACCAAGGCGGTGAGTGGAAGGGTGAGTTCGCCACCGTCCTGCTGGACGCCCTCATCGATCATCGCCAGACCTCCGCCGACCACCCCCAAGCAAACGGTCTCACCGAGCGAGCTGTGCAGACCTGCAAGAGAGCGCTGACCAAGGTGGCCCTCGGCGCCGCCGCCGTCACCGACTGGGATCAGCACCTCCCCTCCATCCAGCTGGGCTACAACTGCTCCGTGCAGTACTCCACCAAGCTCAGCCCCTACAGCCTCGTCTTCGCCAACGACCCCGTCGTTCCTCCTGCTGTGAAGCCCCGCTTCGAGCAAGAGCTGGATCTGGACGACCCTGAGGCGGCGGCACGCTCCGTGCTGCTGCGCGCCGCCGCCCTGCGGCGGCACATGGCCATCGCTGGCGGCAACCTGGCAGTGGCGCAGCATCGTGACAAGCTGCGCTATGCCCGGACGCGCGGCGGCGGCTACGACCCCAAGATTCGCAAGCTGGAGGTGGGCGACTACGTCTACTACCGCAACACCAGCGAACGTACCGCGCTGGAGGCGCAAGCGCGTCCTGATATCCTGCGTGTGTACGAAGTGCGTCCGTCCGGCGTGGTGGTGCTTGAGGGCCGCTGCGGCACCCAGATCACCACGCACATCACCCACGTGGCACCCTGCCACCTGCCCATTGCCGACACCGACACCGACCCTCGCCTCGCACGCCCGTCCATCACCTTCTCCTGCGAAGTCTGCAAGATGCCTGACAACGAGGAGTGGATGCTGTTGTGCGACGCCTGTGGTGCTGGCTGGCACACCTTCTGCCTCAGCCCGCCGCTGGACAGCGTGCCTGAGGGCGCCTGGGTGTGCCCCACCTGCAGCGGCAAGGGTGTCACCGCGGAGAGCGTGGGCCCGGAGCTGGCGCAACGGCGCGCGCCCTCGGCCGTGCCCGCCAAGTTCCAGAAGCTGCAAGGCGCGCTCGCCATGCGGGCGGCCAAGGGACGTCGTGCGCGCAGCCCTGCTAACTCAGGCGTGGTCAGCTACGCGGGGCAGCGGCGTCGCGTGCACCAGTTCCTCATTGAGTATCCCGACGGCAGCAGCGAGACAGTCACGCATGCCCAGCTGCGTCCGCGGCTGGTCTCCCAGCCTCGCTCGGCCATGGTCAGCAGCGCGGCTCCTGCGCTGCCGGCACTCGTCAGCGCGTGGCCCGGCCGCGTCAGTTGCCCTGCTTCCACCGCTGCGGAGCTTGATGCGCTGGCGCAGGTAGTGAACATCGCCCACGTGCCGGCGGTCTACGCGCCCTGGAACCTGCCCGACGCGACCGCGGCCTGGCTGCGGGCGCACGGTTGCAACCTGCGGCGCGGTAAGCCTACCAACGGAGCTACGGCGGCGTCAGCAGAGTGCCTGCGGCGCGCCACCGGTGACGGAGTGAAAATGAATGTGTTGTGGTGTGAGGCTGAGCCTGCGGTTGTGGATGCGTGCCTTGATGAAGCGCGCGCGTTTGTGACTGAGGCCGTCATAGCCCGCATGCCCCGTGATTATGTTGCATCTGCCAGCAAGGCCCGCCTCGCCTGGCTGCGCAAGCGCCACGCAGATGGCGAGCTTATTGTTGCATCGTGTGCGACCTGTTTGTGGCTAGTGTACCTAGCAAAGACTGTGAGGAGGTGGGGGTTCGTGACCGGCGGCTCCGCCGGCGAGCCCGTGCTGTGAGGTCGCGTCACGCGCACCGCACGTGTGTGTATTATTCGTGCATCCCCTGGGCGGGTCAGAGCCCCTTGCACCGCATGCGCCAGCATGACCCGAGGCTGGCGAGCCATACTTGACTCGCGTGAACCTGTGTGTCGCACGTCTCCCGTGCGCGCGGTAGCCCTCGTAACACGCAGGGTGTTGGAGCCCGCGGCGGTGACTTGCTCCCGGCAAAGAGTTGACTCGCTCGTGGACTACCCGTGTGGCCATGTAGGAGGGCAGCTCGCCTTGTTTGATTATCTAGTGAGTTGGCACGTTGGCGCGTTCGCTGAGCCTTCTTGTGTGCATCAGCCCGGTAGGGTCAGAGACTCGCGTTGCGCGCCGCGCACGTTGTGATTTCGATAGCAGTCCGTGTCGGCACTTTCTGTCCACTGAGCAGTCGCATTCGGTCATGTGCATGCCTGCCGGCACTCCTCCATGGTACTTCGCGAACTCGTCGGCACCTCACTTCCCCTGTTCGTGCTCGACCCGACTCCCCTTGCCGTACTTGGCTGTGCCGTTCTCTGCATGCATCGGACTGCCGGCCGCATGACGCATCGAGGCATTTATGTGTGAGTTGTTCATTACGCGGTTTGTTGTAGCAGCGCACTATGCGCGAGTGTGTTTACGGGCCTGTTTAGCCAGACCTCGGCTTGTTTCCGCGCCGTGGCTGGGGGGGGGAGTCTTGTCAGGACCCGTTATATCAGCGTCAGCACGCGTCAGGGCGTGACAGCTGTCACGCCAGGACGGGTGACCGGACACGGCGTGGGACCGTGCCGGTAAAGGTGTGAAACCCGGGGTTTGGATCCAACTCGGGTGTCGAACGAGGTGTCAGTGCGCGCCTGGGCGCGCGACATTTATTTGCGTGGCTTTGAATAGAAGCGTTATTTAAAGGACTTGTGAGCGCCATCCGGGGCAGCGTTCGTGGAAGGCCGCGTGGCCAGACTGACTCGTGGCCAGTAGCTGCACGGCGCCCGCCAGGCAATTGGTCCGAGGCGCGGTTCTTTCGCCCCGCACGTTCAAGCAAAGCGACTTTTGCTTGAACTATCCGGAACATACTGCTGGTTAGTGATTCCAGAGCAATCGTCTATGCCAATACCCGCGTAAACGCCGTGCCTGAGAGGCCGAGCCATTCTGTAAATCCGACGGAGACAGGAACGAAGTACTCTACAAGTCCCAAGCGAGTCTACGCGCTCATAGGAGCAGTGAGCCACGTAGCACAGAGTAGTCTTGTCAGGACCCGTTATATCAGCGTCAGCACGCGTCAGGGCGTGACACTGCCCTGACCAGAATCACGCCTCCCGGGCCGACCCGAGCTCCTGTGACGTTCAACAGCTCCCCTGTTCGACCCTTAACCGCTCCACCTGGCCGCTGGGCATACCATAAGGGTTTAGCTATCCCGCTGAAGGCTGTGCTGAGGGCGCTGCGGCCTGGCTGCCCCCGGCTGCTGGCCAAGCCCCTGTTGCCCTGCCACACCGCCAGCGCTCTCCCACCGCACCCAGGGTGTTTCTGCGTTGCGTCGCGCTGGCAAGAGCAGTGGCTTAAAGCAAGCTGCCATGCGGCGGACTCCGGCCCAGCCCCCCAGACCCCGCGCGCCCTCACCGTACGTCACTGGCGCCCACAGCTTGCGGCGCGCGCTGTCCGCGTAGCACTGACGCAGTCGAGCAGGCCATCCGCTGCCTGCCTGTGTGTGTTGGCGCCGTCAGACACTCAGACCCCAACACGGCGCTGCCGCACCGCCAGCGACCCGCGGGCGGCTGCAAGCAACCCGCGCCTCCGCACGCCGCCAGCAACTAGCGCGTGCTAGCGGGCCCTGCGGGCCCGCCTCCGCCCGCTGCCGTTGCAAGCTGGTGTAAGGGGTCCCCGGGCGGTCAGCGGCACAGTGCGCTGTTCAGCGCCGCCGGGACCGAAGCTCGGTGGCGGCTGCGGTCGGCTGCGGTCAGCTGCGCTGCCATGCACGCCCACTGAGTTGTAGCACAGCCAGGCGGCCACCACCCACTTCCGTCGCCGCCGCCGCCCTCAGGCCGCCGACGGCTCTTGGTCGCAGCCCAGCCGGCGCTGCCGACCACCGCGCCGCCGGATGATGCCGCCGCCGCAGTCGCCACCGCAGCCGCAGCAGCCGCAGCAGCCGCAGCCAGCACCTCCTCCGGTCGGCTGCAGCCGCGGCGATTGCGCGCAGCCTCCACACTCGCGCATGGCCGCTGACCGCCGGGGCGCGCCGCGCTGCTGAGCGCCCGCGTCGGCGCCAACGTACGTGTGACGCTGCTGCCGCCCACAGTGGGGCGCCCACAGTGCTTCACAGAGAGCGCCCCGGACCAACGCGATACCGTGCAAGCCCGCTCTCGGCCTGCTGGCACGTCCATAACGCGTCGCTAGGCGGCCCAGCCGTCACCGGCGCCACTCAGAGTCAGGGTGCGGGTAAGAGAGTGCGGTTGCCGGCCCTCACCGCACCTTGAAGGCGGCAGCTGAGCGAAACCGGATTATGCGTTCTACACTATTCCATGCATTGAACTCATTGTATTGTGTCGCGCGAGAAGCGATGTGTTCTGAGGAGCGGCAAATTGAACGAGTTGAAATTGCCAACCGGACTCGATACCAGTGTGCAAGTAGCGCTATAAGACATGTGTCTTCTCACCAGTGCCGTGACATCCAAGTGAGTTGCATGATGCATGATGCGCGCCCGGGGACGCCACAGCTCATTGCCGTCTCAGCCGTGCATGGCACGCCATGGCACCCCCTAACGCGGCCCGCCTGTCCTTCATAGCCTCCGTTGAGAGGCTGCAGCCGCGAGAGTCACATGCGGTAGCTACCAGCATCATTGTTACTCTGTTACGCAACAGTAACCGGCCCGGAGCCCGGCGTCATTACGGTGCAGTCATCGATGGATGGCCTCCCCGGCACCCGCGCTCATGGACCGACCAATCGTGTATGTTGCGCGCCTGCATTCGCACTGCGTGTGGAGGGTCCCGCGACTGTGCGGGTCCGTTGCCTTTGAGGGCGAGATGCACGCTGAGCGGTGCGGGGAACCCCGCTCGGCGCCAGAGCAGTCGGGGCGCTGGAATGGGGCAGATGCGTGCCGCTCAACTCGCAGTCTCAGGCTCGCACATATATTTTACTGGCTACTCCAACAACCACATACCTGTGTCCTAGCAGCCAAGACTAAACGCGGCACCCGCAAGCAGCTCGAAGGGCCCCCGAACAGTTTAAGCCCTCATTTACCACCTTTCCACTACGTCCATGAAGTCCTTACAGTCCAAAATGATTATGCACATCGGGTAGCCCAATAGAAGGAGAAATGGCCGGGCTCGCGGAGCTCCAGCGAGTCGCGGCTCCGGCGCTCATAGCGGAGTATTTCTCGAAGTGCAGGTACGCTATGCGGTATAGTGAAAAGCAAGATGGATGCCAAACGCCCTTTCCTTCGCAGGCTCGCTGAAGACCGCAGAGATGTGGAGAACAAGGCGATTGTGGTTATCCAGTCCTACGCGCGAGGATTTCTCGTGCGAAGGAGGCTCCAACGATTCATGTAGGTGCTGGGCGGGTGGGTTTGCGCGGAATTTGTGCCCACTGTGCCTCGCCTTGCCTGCAGACTGACGACCGTCACAATTCAACGATACTGGCGGGGCCTTCTCGGGCGGTTGCGAGCGAAGCGGGCTCTGGAGGAGTACAACCGCGCGCTGCGGAAGGCTTACTTCAACGCCATGGCAACCGTCATACAGCGCTGGTGGCGCGGCTTCTACAGCCGAAAGCACATACACAATTACTACGCGCGGAAACGGTATCTCAAACAGGTCAAGGAGCGGAATGACCACATTCGGGCGGAGCTCAACCTGGAGGCGGAGCGCGCCATCATCGTGCAGCGGCAGGTGCGGGCTCAGCGCTGGCAGGCTGCCACCCTCCACAGCGGCAGGGTGCCGGAGAAGAGGGGGAGGGCAAAGAAGGCCAGGGAGATGGGGCGGGGCGGGGAGGCGGCGGGGAGGCTGGGGAGGGAACAGACAGAGGGGGCCGACGACGGTGGGCAACCAGACGCGCTGCCGGCAGCGGCACCGGGCGCGGGACGGCGGCGCCGGGCTCCGGGCGCACCAGAGCAGCAGTTGCCCGACCCGGGGATTACCTCCACGCACACACAAACGCATCCTCCACAGTCTCTGGTTGTTTCTTCCGTGTGCTGTCTAACGCGCACGCACAACGCGCAGGAGGCGGAGGAGCGCGCCCGCAAGCTGTTTGCGGACAAGGTGTCGAAGCTGCACCACCTGGTGTCCACAGCCACACAGCCCGGCATCTTCAACTCGCCATACAGGTGTGTGCGTGGGCGTTGTGTGGGCTTCTGTGGCGTGTGGGCGGCGGCTGCGTGTGCTTGCGCAGCTGTGGGTTCCACTCCACTCCACTCCCCCCACCCGCCCACGCCCACCCCGCCCCCTCCCCTCACTGCCCCGCCCGCCCCTAACTGCCCGCCCTCCCCTCACTGCCCCCCACCCACCCACTCGCCCGCAGCGTGGCCACGGGCACGCTGCCGGTGATCATGTCCCAGCCGGTGGAGGAGCACCTCAAGGGCGCCATGCGGCAGCAGCTGGGGCCCGCGCTGGAGTGGCTGCAGGCCGGCAAGTCCGGGCCGCAGCTGGGCCTGGGAGGCAGCGGGCGGCCCGAGCGGCCCGGCGGCGGCGGCGGCAGCCCCAGCACCACGGGGCGGCTGCCGCCGCTGCGCGGCGACAGCCGCACGCAGCCGGCGGGGCCGGGCGGCGCGGGGACGGGGACGGGCGGCGGCGCGGGGACGGGGACGGGCGGCGCGGGCGGGTCGCTGCGGCGGAAGAGCGCCAAGCTGGCGGCGGAGGAGATTTACCCGGTGGGTGCAGCTGGTGGGGGGTCGGGGCGTGGGGGCGGGGCTTGGGGGAGGCCGGGAGGGCGGCCGGCGGGGAGTTGGGGTGGAGGAACGAGGAAGGAAGCGGAACGCGGGGCGGGGTGAGGGCCGTGCGGGTTGCGCGGGTGCGCGGGAGGAGGGGAGCCGGCTGGTGTGTGGCCACGGAGGCGCCATGGGGCGCGGGGTGTGTGTGTGTGGCGGGGTGTTGGGCTTAGCAGCGGGGTGGGGTGCGGCGCTGTGTGTGGGGCTCTGCTGGACATGCAGGGGCGCGGGTGGCAGCGGCCCGAGCTGGCGGTGCCGCTTTGGTGCGGCGGCCGGTGGCGGGGCAGGGCCGGCATGGGAGGGGTACTTGTGGGGTCGCGAGCTAGAGGAGTGCGGCGCGCGGCGTACGCAGGAGGAGCTGGGCCTGGGCCTGGGCCCGGGCGTCCCATGCGCCGCAAGGAAAATCGGTGGCACGTTGCGGCTGGCGCGTTGCTGCGTGGCCCAACCTTGCCAACCCGTCCTGTCCCCTCCCTCGCCGCGCTCATCTCTCTCATCTCTCCCTCATCCACTCCCGCTCTCCCCCTCCTCCCCCTCCCCATCCTGCATGCCCTGCGCAGCCGGTGGCGGTGGTGGCGGGCAAGGTGGTGCCGGCGCGCTACACGCTGCGGCAGGCGTCGGACTACGAGGCGGTCCGGCGGGCGGAGCTGCTGGAGGACAAGATCCACCGCGGCGAGGTGCGTTTGGGGGGGGGCGGGGGGGGGGGCTTTTGGGGGGAGGGTGTTGTGAATAACCAAGCTAACCAACTACCCAGACACGGGGCAGGCAAATGGGGGTGAACAAAGGTGCCGCCCCTCTCCGAGGCTAATCCCTGCCACCCTACCCCTGCGTCTTGTCTCCGTCTATTCCTTCCTTGACTAATGATGAATGTAACCCCTGCCCTCCCCGCACACACACACGCAGATGCTGTCGGCGCACCCGCAGGCCTTCACCACGGCGCTGGGGCCGCCGCGGCCGCCGCCGCTGGAGGCACAGACCAACCGCAACCTGGTGCCCTTCGCCGACCCCTACGACCCCACCGTGGGCCTGCGCGGGCCGCGCTTCACGCCCGACCAGCAGAAGGTGAGAGCGGGCGCGTGTGCGTGGGGTTGGTGGGGGGGGGCGGGGGCATCCTTGCAACCACCCCCGTCCCCCTCCCTTTCCCCCGCTGTACGCACACACCCACACGGCCCCGTCCCCTTCCTCCGCCGCACGCACACACCCACACACGCCCCCCACCCACGCCCATGCGAGAGTTGTAGCAGGGAGGGGGCCGGGCTGCCACACCCACTGGGAGCTGCAGCGGGCGCATGTAGGAGACCGTTAGATGGTTCAAGTGGCGGGGAAGCGATTCCCGTGCTGTCACCGGCGCGCGCACACGCCCTTCGCTCGCTCGCCTGGGCACCATCAAAACCCCCATGTTGGCTGTCTTTTACCTCCCTCCGCCCTCCTTCTCCCCCGCCCCCCCCCCCGTTTACAAAAAAACCGTCACATGCACGGCTACCCCCCCTGCTGCACCCCCAGGTGAGCACCGCTGCCTTCAGCCGCTACCTGAAGCGGAAGCCCGTGTTCGACAAGAACCTGGCCACAGAGGCCTACTGAGGCGCCGGGCGGGCTGGAGCTGGCCGGCTGGGGGCTGGAGCTGGGGGCTGGAGCTGGGGGCTGCATGCGGCCACACAGGCCTACGGAGGGAGCGAGCCGGGGCGGCATGGGGCTACAGAGGCGGCCGCGGACGACGTGGAGCGGGCAGGTCCCGGAGGCGGAGGCGGAGGGGCTGCCCGGGGCATGGCGGTGTGGGCACGGGGCGCGGCTTCCGACGATGCGGGGTATGGTGGGTGTGGTGGGTGCTGGGGTGTGAGCCTGAACCTGACGCCGAGTGGTTTCCGATGGGGCGGGGCTTGGGCGCTGCCAGGGGAACGGTAGACTGTGGTGCCTGCGCTGTGGTGTGCGGCGCATGGGCTGGGTCAGGGATGAGGGCGGGCCGCCACTCCCAGGCTTGTGGGTACCGTATGGTGTGCAGGCGGTGTATTGTGTGTGCAGTGTGTGCTGTGTGCATGGGCATGGGACATGGGACATGGCGGGGCATCGTGCGAGTGATGCGACTTCCCGCGTGATGCGTCCTGGCCGCTTGCGGTCCGGCAGAGGCTTGGGTGACCGGGCGGTATCAAGGAGGGGAGGGCGTGGTGGCGGTGCTGGCTGCTTGGGAGGCTTGGCAGCAGCAGCTGACATTGACAGAGTCTGGCACGTATGGTGCCCGCGGCAGTAGCAGGGACTCGCGGCGAGCAGGGCTACAGCCTTCAGGTACTGTGACAAACGCTTTTGAGGGTGAAGATGCTTTTGATGGCCGGGCCGTGTGTGGAAGCGCGTTCGCGCATTCGCATGCTGACTGTAAGCATTTCGGTAACAGAACGTGGAGCGCTTCCTCATAGTTCCCACGCAGCTGCGGCACCCAGGCTTGCGGCTCGGGCGATGCAGTCAATCCAGAGAAATGTCAATCCACATCAAGATGCTCACAAACGCCGCAGCGCAGCCGGTCGTGCCGCACCGGGGGGCACCGCCAGCGCCCGCCGGCCCCACGCAACGACTGAACCGACATGCTTCACCGCCCACCCGCCCACGCCCGCCCCAGAGCACGGAACGTGGCATGCGGCTCTGCCTGAGCGCGTTCACACCCGCCGCACTGACATCCGCCGGTACGGCTGCCCCGCGCCGCTATGCGGACCGGTGGTGGTCGTGCCGGTGTTCCGCACGCTGGCGTTTTCCGGTATGGCGGGGTTCTGCGTTCGTGTGTGTGTGTGGTTACAAGGTGGTGAGCACGTCGTGCATTCCTGTCCTTGTAGAGACCGAGGCCCGGGCCGGGGGGCCCTTATAACGCCTGCAAACACTTCGTTCGTGGGTTGCGCGCGTTGGGCTCGCGCGATGTGCGCGACGGGGTTCGTGGGCTGTGCGCGGCCGGGTCTTTGGGCGGTGCTCCGCGCGGGTTTCGCGGGTTGTGTGCTGCTGGGTGCGTGGGCGGTGCGCGACCGGGT
Source organism: Chlamydomonas incerta (assembly GCA_016834605.1). NCBI lineage: Eukaryota > Viridiplantae > Chlorophyta > Chlorophyceae > Chlamydomonadales > Chlamydomonadaceae > Chlamydomonas > Chlamydomonas incerta. The sequence continues at coordinate 215,907 of JAEHOC010000043.1, read as the reverse complement.
CGGGGGCTGTGTGCGCCGTGGGTTGTGGGTCCGCCTTGGGTGGTTGCCGCCGGGGTGTCGTTCGGTTGTTGCTTGTGTTGCTTGTGTGGCTTGTGTGGTGGTTGGGTGTCCGGTTTCCGCTGGTCCAGAATCAGGGTGCGGGCGGCTTAGTGGCTGGGCGACGCGGCGATCGGGCTGCCGGGCAGGGTCGCGGTTTTGCGTGTTTGCGGTTGTTTGGGGGCTGGCGCCGGGCCGGGTTCGGCGCGCGGGTCTGCCGCCGGTCGCGCGCCTTCTTCGGTTTCCCGGCCTCTCGGCCGGTGGGTTGGGTTCGGCGGGCTTGGGTTTGTGCGTGCGCGCGTGTGCCTGTCTCCCGCCATTTAACGGTTGCGTGCCTCTGTGCCTCCGGGGAGCTCTTCGTGAGCCCGGGCCATGTCAGCCGCGCCATCCTAAGCACCCACGCCTAGTTCCCACCAGCCACGCGCCGGCACTCAGCATGCCGCCTGCAGCACTCACGCTGCCTACCACAGCACAGCAGCACCGGTTTGTCTCCTCGCCTGCGTGGCGCAACACACCCACCACTGCCAGACCCGCTGTCCGCCGCTCCGCACCTATGCGCCTCCATATTTCCGTTGCACTAACAGCGCCCGTCAGCCAGCCGCAACTCTGCCGCAGTCTGCGCCCGCTTCCAGCGAGCTTCTCGCAAACTTACGACCCGCTTCGAGCGCGCGTTCAGCCGCACCAAACTTCCGCACGGACCATTACCAATTCAGCTACGCGTCCTCGCCTCCGGTTGTGCTGTTCGCGTGTTCGCACCGCATTCGCTACGCCCACCACGTCGTACATTCGGGCTCCCACTTCCGCCTTGCCGTGCCCTGTTTTTGCCCTTGCTTGCCACAGTCGCCCGGCCACTGTCTTGCTGCACTCCGTTCGCATTATCCTGGTGTCTCTCGTCGGCGCTCATCCGTGGACGCTGGTCGCCTGCTCGCAGGTGCGCTACGTCGATGCGTCTCACGCGGTGGGGCGTCGCATGTGTCTGTCTGGTGCTATAGCCTGGCCGGGCGCCCGGAGTGTGAGGACCGCGTATCAGCAAACTGTGGCAGCCAGCCAGCGCGCATCATCGGTACAGTAACCGCGTGTCGCACAGCCGCAACTTGCCTCTACTATTGCGCACGGGCCTGTTGGGTATGGGATATCATCTGCCACAGCTGGGTATGTCACTTCTTATCCCCTTACCCTGGTCCTACCACCGCCGCACTGACATCCACATCCGCCGTACCGGGGCCACAATCCTGACACATAACCATAAACACATTCACACCTCAACCTGGACACACGGCTGGGTGGAGGCCACGGCGCTGTGCCAGCGGCCATGTCACGCACCGGCACGCCGGTGTGCTACACCAGCACAAAAAACAACACATGTACGACACTCAAACACAATGCACCCTACCCTACCCCGCCACAGGCCCTACCAAGCCCTCCTGCTCGCCACCATCCCATCTCCATCCGCCCTTTCAACCCCTGCGACCCTCTCAACCCCTGCGCCCCTGCCCTTTCAAGCGCCTGCACCCTCACTCCTCGTCCTCCTCACTGCTGCTGCTGACGTCGCTGCTGCTCTCGCTCTCGCTCTCACTCTCACTCTCGCTGCTGTCATCGTCCCCCTTGTCCACCCCCGCGTTGCCCCTCCCCTCCGCCGCGTCCTCCGCCTCCTCCGAAGAGTCCTCCTCCGACGAAGAAGACATCACCGCCACCGGCCGCGCGCCCTTGGCCGCCGCCACCGGCGCCGCCGCCGCCGCCCCGTTGCCAACTGCCGGGCCCTTCCGCTGCTGCTGTTGCAGCTGCTGCGGTGGCTCCTCCTCCTCTGAGCTACTGCCGCTGCCGCTGTCGCTTTCGTCATCGCTACTGCTGCTGTCGTCTTCCTCCTCCTCCTTCTCATCATCGCTGCTGCTGTCCGCGGACTTGAAGCCCTTGGAATCCTCCGACGATTCGGACTCCTCCTCCTCCTCCTCCGATGAGGACTCGTTCTCGCCCTCAGAGCTGCTACTGCCGCCGCCGCCGCTCCTGCTGCCACCGCTACTAATGCTGCCGCTGCTGTCGCCGTCCACCTCCATGGCACTGGGCGCCGCCGCCGCGCCCTTGCCCAGCGGGATGACCACCCCCGGCTGCTGCTGCTGCTTCGCCGCCGCCGCGGTGCTTTTGGCCGCGGCGGCGCTCGGCTTGGGCGCGCCCTTGTCCAGGTCTGATAGGGGGGGAACGCGGGAGCACGGGGGAGCATGTGGCAAAGGCGGTAGGCGGCGGGAAATGCAGTTGTGCGCCTGGTGCACCCACATACAGATTCAAGCGACCCGCACCCGCACCCGCACCCGCAGTCCCGCACCCGCAGTCCCGCAGTCCCGCACTCAGCACCCGAACCAAGACTCTCCACCGCCCGGCGCTCACCGTCCTTGTTGCCGTCAAACCGGAGCAGCCGCGTTAGAGAGCCCTCCGGGTGCACCGCCGCCCAGGCCAGGTACCGACCCAGCAAGTCCATCCCCGCCGCCGCCCCCGGGCTCGCAGGCGCCACTGCCGCCGCCGCCCCGGCCGCGGTGGCGCGGTCGGCATTGAGGCTGTCCAGGAAGGGGCGCAGCCGGGTCTCCAGCCGGGCCTGCGGAAGGACGGTGGTGGTGGTGGTGGTGGTGGTGGTGGTGGTGGTGGTGGTGGTGGTGGTGGTGGTGGTGTGGTAGGTGGGTGTGGTGTAGGGAGGTGGGAGGTGGGTGGTGCGAGACCCGGGGCATGGCAGGGCGGCGAGGGTGTGTGTGAGGGGTTGCAAGGATGGCCAAGAGGGGTGCGGGCGGAAGGGGGCCCGAGTGGGCGAGAGTCGCCGGGAGCTGGGGCCCGGGGCACCGGCACCGGCACCGGCACCGGCACCGGCACCGGCACCGGCACCGGCACCGGCACCGGCACCGGCACCGGCACCGGCACCGGCAGCGGCAGCGGCAGCGGCCGGGGCAGCAGCACCGGCAGCAGCACCGGCACCGGCGGCGGCATCGGCACGCACCGCCCCAGGGCAGCAGCACCGGCACACGCACACGCACGCACGCACGCACGCACGCACGCACGCACGCACGCACGCACGCACGCACGCACGCACGCACGCACGCACGCACGCACGCACGCACGCACGCACCTTGTCCTCCGCCGGCAGGTCCCTCCACATGCGGCTGGCCACAGCCATCTGATGCCCCCGCCGCGGGCCGGCCGACCCGCCCGCCGCCGCCGCCGCCGCCACCTGGTCCCGCTCCACCGCCGCCGCCGCCGCCGCCAGCAGCGCCTGGCCGGCCTTAAGCTCCGGCCTCTTCAGCAGCTCCTGTGTGCGTGTGGATGGGTGTGGGTGGGTGCGGGTGAGTGGGCATATCCGACCATGTGAAATGTCTTTTGCACACCATGTAGTGTTTAGCAAATTGGAAAGTGGGTGCCCCTACCCCCCTTGCAGCCCTTAACCTTACGCCTCCCTCCCCCCCCCCCCCACGCCCTTCCCCTCACGCACTTTGCCATCCCATCCTCACGCCGCACCGCCCCCGCGCCGCACCTTGGCCACAAACGACTGGAACAGCTGTATGGGCGCATAGGCCTTGATGCGCTTGGCGCGCGGCTCCGAGCCGCCGGCGCCGGCCTCGGCCTCGGCGTCGCCCGCCGCCACCGCCCCGGCCGCGGCCGCCGCCCCGCGCTTGTTGATGCCGCTTGCACCGGCGCCGCCGTGGGCGCCGTTGCCGTTGGCAGCCGCCGCGGCGACGGCGCTGCCGGGCGCCGCCATGCCGGGCTTGAAGTGCTGCGTCACGCTGTTGCGGCGGTTGTGTGTGCGACGCGGCGCAGGCAAGGGAGGTTACGTCGGCATGGTGTGTGTGTGGGTGGGGGGGGGGGCGAGGCGGCGCCGGCGGGGCAGGGTGTTCACGCGCGCGGCGCCGCGCCGAAGGTCCGCCTGGGCCTGGCGGGGGCACTGCGCAGCCTCCGCTACCCCAAGGCCGCGCATAATGATGCATCATGTACATGGTTTAAATGTTTATCTGACAGCGAAGTGAGTGGCCGCATGACAGAATGCGGGCGGTAGCGACGGGTGACGGGCGCACCTGCGCAGGCCCTGCTCCAGCGCCTCCGCCGAGACTCCCAACACTCCAGCGACAGCCTTGATGGCGAGTGCGGATCCAGTTTGTGTGAAGACCAGGTCTGCCATCCCAATTAAGCACTCGGCAGCTTCAAGCTTGCCCAGCGGCGCATCCAGCGCAGCGTTTTGCGCCGCAGCTGCTTCAGGTGAGAGCTCATGCTTCACAGGCAGGCTCTTTCGCGTATATTTCCGCTTCAAGGGCTTTTCTTCGGAAATCGAGGACATGTTGCACAAATTGCTGGCAACGCGGACAGCTGGTTCGAACCCAGGCACTGGAATAACGCTTGATATGTATCGCTTAACTGTGTGTGAAACAATATTGTCCGCGGAGGCTTGGCCGCTGGGTTCGTGCACCATGCACGATGCGACCAGGGGAGGATGCGACTGACGCACGGACTGCCGCTGCCTGGCAGCCCACACTTCACTGGCAACTCTGCCTGCTGCTGGATTGCATGGGGGGCCCTGTATCCAGGCGTCCAGCAATCACTGGGGCAGGTGCTCGGGTTGCAGTCAGCCCCATTCCTGAGGACACGCCCCCTGGCCTTGCCCCTGGCCGCTGGCGGGTACCCGCTTACTTGGCAGCAGACCTTTCTCGGCCCGCGTGTTGGCAGCTATCGCCGCTGGCAGAGGACTTTGCATCATGAGGCCCAAGCCCCATGTGCCAGCCATGTATAAAGCTAGTATACAGCGCGTATGCGCGCAGCTGTAGGCAGCTGAGGCCTCCGCCCTCCCTTGCTCTCGCATGTTCTTCCTCCCCATCCCACACACAGCCGTGCGTACAGCCGAACTAGGACGACCCGGATGAGGCACTGCAAATGTGGCTCGCGTCTACACTTACAAATAACAATGCCGACAACATTACTACTCAGTCGCTAGCACAGTCAACAGGGAGAGCGCGGTGCCGCCACCGTCCGCCGTCAACCGTTCACAGCCACAAACAACCGGAACATTACTGGGTGGCCACAACTACTAGATATATTTGGCGGTTGGAATCTCAGGTTGGATCCTCAGATCGGAATCTCAGATGGAATCTCAGACCGCACACTGCGCCCTCACGTTCGAAAACGTCGCTGCTGCCGCGCCTGACTCCCCAGGAGCCAGGAAGCTGCACACCACATATTAAACCATAAAGCAAGCGCAGCCGTGCAGTGCGTTGGCCGCGATGCATTGCGCCTTGCAATCTCTCCGGGGCGCCCTTCAGCTGACGATTCCTAGGGGGCCCCTTCGCGAAAAGGGCCGCTGGGCTGGCCACTGCCTCCCTCCGCCCAGCCCGCATGTATGTCGACGCGCGTGCACACCAACCGCTCTTAGCGAGGGGCCGGGGCAAGCGACGACAACCATGAACAAGAAACGATTCGAACACGTGTGTGCACGAGCACACGCCCGCCCTGATCATCCCAGCGAACTCACGATACTCATCTCATGACCGTCGCAGTATGCACATGCGTCTGCGCATTCCTCTCTATCTATGCACATGCGTCTGCGCATTCCTCTCTATCAATTTAGGCAGAGATAGGGGCGCTTGGCTCACCGCCTGCGCCGCGTGCACCCCGGGCTCAGAGTGTCCCCTACCCGTCGTGCAGCGCACAGCGTGGGCAGTACGAACCACCCGGCGCGGCGGCACCAACCCCCGGCCAGCGGCCTGCGTGCCGTGCCCCTTGCAATGCTGAATACCCGTCGCATAGCAATGAGCAGCCACCTAGCAATGCGCAGCCACACAGCAATGGGCAGCCACATAACAATCAGCAGCGATTGAAATTGAACAAGCATCGTTTGGGGGAAAAGCAACAATAATCATACCGCCAAGCGCGCCGGCGTTGGCCGCGCCCTGACCCACTGTGCTCCCGCCCATGCAAGACCAAAATGCGTTGTGCACGACGGGCATGCAACCAGCCTGCCTGACACGGCTGGGTGGCGAGCCGCCCAAACAATAATGTTCGATCGGCAACAATGACATGCGAGGCACGCACCGGAGTTGGGCCGCACCGGCCCAGCGCATGCTCAAAGCGCGTCATGCAGCATGCCGCGCAACGCTAGCTGCAGCCATGCCAGGCGACCGTACCGACTGCACGACCGTACACGCCCCGTTGGTCCGCTACCCAAAGCCCAAGCCCACCAACGGCACACGAGGTAACCACTGTCCGGCAGTGTCGCATCGCAGCTAATGCGCATGGGACGCCAGCATGCATGCATGCGGCACCTCTCATCAATCTGGCCGCGGTCCTTGCCTTCGACATGCGTGTTCGCAGTTGCCACAGCAGTCGCCGCCTGCAACCCGACAGCCCAATAGCCCCACCCGGTGCGGTGCGGTGCGGTGCGGTGCGGTGCGGTGCGCGACCAATCAACAGAAGTTCGGTATGAGGAGGTTGCAGCAACATGTATGTGCGACATGTGCGACATGGCACGCACTTGACCGCAAACTAGAAAGCAATATTGGCCACGGCCACGGCTAGCGGTGGCCACGGCACATCACCGGGCGTAGGCTCCGCGCGCATACAGCCAAACCTGAAGCCAAACACTGCCAGCCTGTGAATGTAAGCAACCCCAAACACGCACGGTAAACCTCACACGCTTCGAAGGGACAGCAAACACAGCAACGCACAGAAACCGACCATGCCACACATGGCCTTACTTGCTGTGGTGGCAAACATACGAGCTAGATAGGATCGCACCAGATGAAGCAACACGCCGGTCCACACCGAGCAGCGGTGGCAGCAGCGGTTCCCTGCGGCGCGCCTGCGTCTGCGTCGCTGCCCAGAGCCATCCCGCGCCGCGCCGCGCCCGCCACTGCCGCCGCCACCCGCCGCCGTCCCTCTCCATGATAATTACAACAAATCATGCGCACCGAACGCGCGTTGGAATTCACATGCATGCGCGTCACAAGATGCGGACCTCTTCATTCCCAGCTTGCCTCATACTTTTATTGCTTTTGGTGTGCCCCCGTTCCAACCCATCCGCCGGCCAACCCGCCGTGCTACTTCCTTGAGCCTCCCTCCCTCGCGTCCGCGCGCAGCAGATCTCTCGCATGCATTCGGCGTCACCTTCGTTGTTGCGTGACGTGCACACCCTAATAATCGTTACTCTCCACACGCCCAGATAGATCTCCACCGCCGGCTCGCTAATGTCGTTTAGCTGGCGTAATAATGCAACAAAAAATGCAACACGCCTCAATGCGCCTCTGAGTCCGCGACAGGCGGGAGTTGAATAATATGCAGCCACGTGCACCACTGCCAGCGGCGGCCGCTCCCGCTGCCGGCCTCCCTCACGTGCCACACACACACACACACACACACACACACACACACACACACACACACACACACACACACACACACACACACACACACACACACACACACACACACACACACACACACACACACACACACACACACACACACACACACACACACACACACCCACACACCCAGGGCCCCAGCAGCGGTGCTGCAGTTCCCATCCGCGCTCCTCAACGAATCCAGTGATTTATGCATGCATGATGCCATTTGGGTGGATATGATCTCCAGCTTAAGCAATTTGTTTTTGGCAGATTGGGAACGAACTGCATTTCTATTTCCGCAATGCCGCACAAAGAAGATGCACCCGCCTAGCCCGTAATACATGAACCACAACGTAAGCGTTGGGCGCGATGCACTGCGCCTTGCCGTCTCTCCGGGACCCCTTCGCAACAAGGGCCGCTGGGCTGCTGGCAACTGCCGCTATCCGCCCAGCGCGCACGTTGACGCGCGTGCTCACCAACCGCTCCTGACACGGGGCCAGGGCGCGTGCCGACAGTCGCCGCCGCCAGGTGCAGGTACACGCGAAACAACGGCCGCGCCACGGCCCTGATCATTCCAGCGATCTTGTAAGCAGTCACAAAACGCATCCTGTCATCCTAGGATGCGTTTTGTGACTGCTTACAGATCTCACAATACTCATCCCGTACCATTACGCACATACGCACATACATGCATGCATGCGTCTGTGCATCCCTCTCTCAATCTAGACAGGGCTACGGCCGGCCGCCTGTGCCACCTGCCGCGAGATGGACGTCACCTGTCGCGCGGCGCACAGCGCGGGCAGTACCGTACGAACGGCGCCGTAGCACCAACTCCCGTCGTATTTGTACGTTATAACTGCGCGCGCGTGTATGGCGGCTTTGTGCCGTTTGTTTTGTGTTGAACACACGCACACACACGCGCGCGTGTTTGGCGGGCTTGGTCCGTCGTCGTTATTGTTTAACACACACACACACACACACACACACACACACACACACACACACACACACACACACACACACACACACACACACACACACACACACACACACACACACACACACACACACACACACACACACACACACACACACACGAGCGCGGAGCTCGGTAACCGCGTGTATGTATACCGCGTATATGTATGTAATTTCGCACGCGTGTTTGGCGGGTTTGAATTGTTTACGAATCCAGTGAAGTATGCATGCATGCATGATTCCATTCGGGCGGAGCTGCTGATCACCAGCCAGTTTGAGCAATCAATGCCTTTTTGGCAGAGTAGGAACGAATTGCATTTCTATCTCCGCACAAAGAAGAACAAAAGCGTCTTCTTCTCCTGGTCTCATGACAGCGCCCAGCGTAAAAGCTCTGAAGCGCCTCTAAAGCCTACCTGGAACTGCCCAGATTCCCATACATCTGCTCTTATTCTGCAAATGCTGCAGCCGTCAAAGCCATGCTATGTATGTGGCGCACAACGGCGGCGGCAGATGGGCGGGCGTGAACCGCATTACAGAACACAGAACACACATGCGCCGCCCGCCCCCATCCGAGCATAGATAACTAACAGCGGCAGAGCAGCAGCGGCGGCAGAGCAGCGGCTCGATCGCGGCGGAGCGCTAGAGCGAGTCCGTGCGATGCAGCACTGGCTTACTTGCTGCATATATACATACATCTCCGGGTCGCGCCACGCCTAGCCCGCCGCCGCTGCCGCCGCCAGCCAGCCGCCGTCTGCCGTACGTTATCAGCCAGCCGCCAAAAAATACTTTTGACTACTTCGTTCCACCCCAGGGCGACCCAACATACAATCATGCATCCCTGCTGCACGCGCGCGCGTATGCGCAGATGGACGGATGACGCCGCCGCGCGTAGCTTCGCTGGTTGTTGCAGCAGGTCATCATGCAGCCAGATGACCGTCGTGGCGCGTCCTGCCCTTAGCAGTACGTGCCTTAATCTTGCCCCCCCCCCCACCAGCCGCCTCTCTCACATCTGACCTACCCCGGGCTGGGCTTCCAATGTTTGAGCAGCCTCTCTCATATAGGCTCAATAAACCAATAATTACATAAATGCATTATGCAATATTTGCTTCTCCAAATTATTTAGCAGTGAGCGATGTCTCTCATACATAACATACGGCGAGCCGCATCAACACGGCAACCCTCACAGAGTACTGAAACAACAGTACGGTTGTGCCAACATGTGGCATGTCTTTTCTCCAGCAGTATCGTAACTTGTAACGACGCTATGCAGCGGTCGTATAATAACCGTTTCGTGAAGCCCGTCGCACAATGTATTAGTATTAGTGAAGCCCTACTGCTTCGCGCGCAAGCACCGGGAGCAACACGGGTGCGGCAGCCGACACGTCCGCGCGCGCCCCGCGCTCCAGTGCTATACATAGCTATAGTGCTAGCGCAACACGACTGGACGATTTCGGCCGGTCTTTCATTGCTTGAGCTTTCTGTTGGCCTCCCTCATCCCCGGACGCGCGCACGTACGTTGCGTGATCACGTGAACCTTAAGCCACACCTGCTGATACCTGGGGGCACCATCCAAGAACACATGCGACGAGCCACCGCTACAGCTCGCCGCCTCCTGCCACGCCCCGACTCATATGCATGCGTTGCTTGCTTGCTGAGCCAAACGATTTAAACGAGGCTGCAGTACTATGGCATTATGGAATGCGCGGCATGACGGCGCCGGCGGCATCTACCAGCAGCAGTGCCGCCAGTGCACGCGGCGCGGCGGCATAGCACACGCACCTCACGGCTAGCGGCTCCCAGCCGCCGCAGCACCCCGCCGGCTGCAGCACCCCGGCGACATACATGCTCGATCTCGGCGCAGCAGCTGCAGGGCGTGCCCCTCCTAGGCCTCCTCGCCCCCGCCGCCGCCGCCGCCGCCGCCGCCGCCACTGCTACTGCCGCCCTCCCCACTCACGGACAAGTCCTCCCCCTCATCCTCCTCCTCATCATCAGACGACCAAGCCGGCGCCCACACAGCCGCGGCGGCGGCGGCGGCACCAGCAGCGCCCGGCTGCAACTGGGCGCCGCCGGCGGCTGCAGCCGCTGCTGCCGCGGTCGTGGCAGCCTCCGCCGCTGCAGCTTCTTCCAGCCCCTGCAGGTAGGCGTGCGCACCAGCCGCCACCATCAGCTGCTGCTGCGGCAGTAGCGGCAGCCGCTGCTGCTGCTCGCCCCCAGCGACAGTGCCAGCAGCGCCATCTCCTGCCGCCGCCAGGCCCGCCAGCCAGCGACCCTGCAGCCAGGCCCACTGATGCGGCGTGAGGCACGGCAGCCGCAGCCGCGCGCGCCGCAGCAGCCGGCGCCAGGCGGCGTCACAGAGGGGCTGCAGCGGAGCTGGGGTTGGGGTGGGTGTGGGCGGCGGTGGCTGCTGCAGCAGGCCCCGCAGTTGCGGCTGCTGCGCAGGCTGCGCCTGCGCCTGCGCCCGCGGCGCCTGCGGCGGCTGCAGCACCTGCAGCCAGTGCCGGATCCCGCCGAACGCGCCGCCGGCGCCGTCATCCTCCGCCGCCAGCCGCACGGCCCGCAGCGCCACACGCTCACCCGCACCGGCGGCGGCCGCAGCCAGGGCGGCGGCAGCGGCGGCGCTGCCCTCGGGGCGGCGGCCGGCGGAGCTGTCCGTCTCCGCCGCCTCCGCCGCGACCTCCTGCAGCTGCCGCCGCACGTCACACAGGCGCTCCGCCAGCACGTCAACGGCGGCGGTGTTTCCGGCCGCCGCTGCGGCCGCCGCTGCCTCCTGCAGCTCCTGCAGCAGCCGCTGCAGGGGCCGCAGGCGGCGGCGGTGGTGGTGGTGGGGTTGCTGGCCCGGGCGCTGCGCACACACAGGGGGACACACGGCGTGGCAAACACGGGCGGGGTGGGTCAGCCAGCGGGCACATTTGCATGTGTGTTAAAAACATGAAGCAGACGGTGCGTGTGTGTGTTAATGACAGCAACAGCATGACGGACAACACACGGTGCGTGTGTGTGTGCGTGCGCGTGTGTATTACGACAGGCGTGTGTGTTGCGACGGTTACGACACCCGGATGGGGAAAGCGAGCCCGCAACACCGCCGCCCACCTGCGCCGCTGCCGCCGCCGCCGCCGCCGCTGCCACGGCCACCGCCGCCGCCCACGCCACCTGCTCGCTGCTGCCGCCCTCCGCCACCGCCGCCAGGTCCACATCGGCGCCGCAGCGCTCGTGCAGGTAGACCAGCACGTCGCCGCCGCCGCCGCCGCCGCCGCTGCCGCCGCTGGAACTGGCGCCGCCACCACCGGCCGCGGCCTGCTGCATGACGGGCGCTGCCGCTGCCGCTGCTGCTGCCACTGCTTCTGCTGCCGACCGAACGGCGGCGGCGGCGAGCAGCGGGCCTGGCCTGCCGCTGCAGCCGGCGGCCGCCAGAAGGGCGAAGCAGTCGGACGACCAGTCGGTCGGGCCGCCGCCGCCGCCGCCGCCGCCGCCGCCGTCCGCGTCCTCCTCGCCATCCCCATGCTGGGGGAGGGGCTGCTGCAGTGGGAGGTGCTCCGGCGGCACCGCTGCCGCCTCCGTCATCTCAACGTCATCATCGCCGCCGCCGCCGCCGTCAGCGCGGCCCGTGACGGCCGCCGCCGCCGCTGCAGCAGCAGCAGCAGCACAGGCCCGCGCCGACAGCCAGCGGCAGGCGTGTGCGTGGCCGCGGTCCGCCGCCAGAGCCGCCAGGCGCCGCCACGGCGGCTGCGGCTGCAGCGGCTGATGCGGCTGCGGCTGCTGATGCGGCGGCGCAGCAAAGGGAGCGGCGGCGGTGCCGCCGCCACTCGCCTCGCACGCGGCGCCCGTCGCTGCCGCCGCCGCTGCCACCGCCGCCACCGCCGCCACCGCCGCCGCTGGCGGCGGCTGCGGCTGCAGCTGATGCCAGCGCGTCGCCAGCAACTGCAGGACCGCCAGCTGGCCGCCCTCCGCGGCGGCCTCCAGTAGCTCCAGTCGGAACTCGGATTGAGGGTCGCCGCCGGTGTTGGATCCGGATGCATCGGTCACGGATGCAGACGCTGCTAGATCCAGATCCAGGTCCAGGTCAGCAGAGTGCTCGTCCAGCAGCCACGCCAGCGCGTCCGCGCGTCCGCGCGCGGCGGCGGCGATCGCCGCAGCGCGCGCGTACGGCAGCGGCGGCGGGGCGGGCGCCGGCGGCGGCAGTGCTGGTGAGCAGCTGTCCCCCTGGCCGCCCGTGATGCTGGCGGCGCTCCTAGCTCCGGCGCCGCCGCCGTCGCCACCGCTGGTTCCGTCCGTGCTGCCGCCCGCGCACAAGCCACTGAAGCCGCCGCCGCCGCCGCCACCGCCACTGCCGTGGCTGCCGAGCGGCGGCGGAGGCAGCGGTGCCACCGCCGCCGCCGCCGCGGCGGCATCCTGATCCTCTGCCAGCAGGCGCCGCAGCAGCTGCAGGCGCTGCAGGAAGTCGGGCCGGGCGGCGGCCCAGCTGTAGGGGTTGGCCCAGCGGTAGGGGCGCGAGTCGCCGGCGCCCGCCAGCACGAACACGCCACGCCCGCTGGCGGCCAGGCCGGCGCCGGCGCCGCCAGTGCCGACGGCGACGGGCGCGAAGGGGCGGCGCGCCCTGCTCGCGGCAGCGTGCGCGGCTGCGGCTGCTGCGGCGCCGGGCGCAGTGGTGGGAGCGGCTGCTGCTACTGCCGCGGGGCGGGCTGCTGCTACTGCCGCCGCCGCTGCAGGGCGGCTGGCGCGCTGCTGCCGCGCAGTCGCCGCGATCACAGCCTCTGCCTCCGCCTCCGCGTCCGCGTCCAGCCGCCGCAGCCACGCGCGGTGCAAGGCGCGATAGCGGCGCAGCAGGAAGGCGGTCGTGGCGCCCACACCCGCGCCACCGCCATCATCGTTCTTGCCGCCACCGCCATCAGGGCCGCGATGGCCGCCGCCACTAGTGGTGCTGAAGGGGGCAGAGGAGGAGGCGGCGTCGGTGGCGGGGCCGCCCAGGGCGCGGAATAAGGCCTCATGCGCCGCCTCCGCCTCCGCCTCCGCCACGGCAGCCGCAGCCGCAGCCGCAGTAGCAGTGGCAGCAACACGCGCGGCGACCAACGCCGCCGGCGGTGCTACCACCAGTCCTGCCGCCGCGAGGGCCGCTGCCGCTCCTGCCGCTCCTGCTGCTACACCTGCCGACTCGCCAGTTGTGTGTTGTGGTGCGCGCGGCTGTACCGGCTGCGGCCAGGGCTGCTCGCAGTAGCGCTGTAGCACCGCCAGCGCGCAGCCGTATGCCACGGCCGCCACCACCCAGCACCGCAGCGCGTCGCCGCCGCCGCCGCCGCCACCCCACGCCGCAGTTGCTGCCGCTGCTGCTGCCGCTGATACCGTATGCGGTGGCGGCGCCACCCCCGCCGCCGCCGCCGTCACGTGCGGCGCCAGTGCGTTCAGCAGCGCCACGTGGCCGCCCGCCGCCGCCGCCGCCGCCAGGCGGGCCGCGGCCTCGGGCAGCAGCTCCCGCAGCAGCGCCGCGCTGGGGGTGCCGCCGTGGACGCCGCCACCGCCCGCCGCGTCGCCGCTATTTGCCTCCGCCTCCTCCCCGGCCTCCTCCTCCCCCGCCTCCTCCTCCTCCGCCTCCTGCTGCGTGCTGCAATCCATGTCCATGTCGGCCACGCCCCCCGCATCACCGCCGGCGGCCTTGCTACTGCTCTCGCCGGTGGGTGCCGCTGCTACTGCCGCCGCCGCCGCGCTCTCGGTTTGCAGCAGCCAGCTTAGCACGTGGCCGTGGCCGCCGCGGCAGGCCGCCGCAGCGATGGCCGCACTGCGCCAGGGCAGGCGGCCGCCACTGCCGCCTGCTGGCGCCTGCGGCCCCTGGCCCTGGCCCTGCTGGCCCTGCGCAGTCTGTGTGTGCAGCCAGCGCAGCACCCGCAGCTGGCCATTGGCGGCGGCCGCCACAGCCGCGTCCGAGCCCGCGCCGCCGCCGCAGCCGTAGTCGCTGGCGGCCCCGCCGGCGGCCCAGTCGCACAGCTCGGCGGTCAGCAGGCGGCGGCACAGGCGCAGGTGGCCTGCGGCCGCCGCGGCCGACAGCACATGCACCGTGGGCGCGGTGCCGCTGTGGGACAGCGCCACATCAAAGCTGGGCTCGTGTCCGCTCGCGGCGGCCAGGCACAGAATGCGCCGGCGCTGCGGCAGCGTCAGGCTGCGCCACGGCTCGGGGCAGCCCCAGTCACGGCAGAAGGCGGGGCCAGGCCAGCAGCCGTTTGTGGGCCAAATGCTGTGCGCCAAATATAGTGTCTGGTAGTCGAGGAGGTCCACAGCGGTGACTCGATTTAGGAGCTTGAGATTTGAGACTACTTCATTGGGATGCAGGTACCCGGCAATTCGAGCTCGCAGGTCGCGACTTAAGCGGTCCCAGCCCTTGTGCTGGCAACTGGACGCAGAGGCGACCGTCGACGGCGCCTGGCTCATGTGCTTTGGGCTCACGGGAAAAAATGGCGCTGGCTATCAACACTCGGACCCTACATACATCTAGGACGTGCTAGGTTGTTACGTGTGAAGGTCTGATTGAGGAGTAGTATAGGGTCCCTGATCTTCTATATGTGAAGACATAGCGCGGAACAGACGAAGCCTCTAGTTAGTTCTGGGCCTGGCCATGGAGCGCGTATGGAACGGGGCCATATTCAACGTAACTTGCAAACGTATACCTGAATCTAAAGGCGCGTACAATGGCCGAGCCTCCGGCAATCACAGAGGCTCAAAAGGTTCGGATGCCCACCCGCCCCACCCTGGTCAGAAGGGAAAGAAGGCAGCATTTGTCTTCACGGGGCGTATTGGCGAAGCACACGCCACTCTACTTTAGCCCAAGTACGGAGAGACGAGCATTTGCATTCCAGCACTTTTCACGCCCGGAAAGCGGACGCTGTGATTGCGCTGTGATGCCCGGCTACGAAAGAAACCGGCCTCTTGGGAACCAGGCTTGACCGGGCGCCCCTCCGCAGTCCTAGAACTTGACCTTACAAGAGGTGCGCGCGAAGCGAGAATCCAAGGGCACCTGCCCTCGCCGTACGCCGTACCTATTGCCGGCGCAGACCGGGTGGCCGGGCGTGCGTGGCGGGAGTCAATGTGTGCCCTGAGGATCGTGTCTGGATAGTGATAGGGGGAGGCGTCGCTGCAAACCGGGTCCAGGCTGGAGTTGTGTGCCCAGCAGTGTTGTCACGCCCTAGCGCGTGCTGACGCACACCTCGCGTCCCTACGCACTTGTACTCTGTGCTACGTGGCTCACTGCTCCTATGAGCGCGTAGACTAGCTTGGGTCTTGTAGAGTACTTCGTTCCTGTCTCCGTCGAGTTTACAGAATGGCTCGGCCTCTCAGGCACGGCGTTTACGCGGGTATTGGCATGGACGATTGCTCTGGAATCACTAACCAGCAGTATGTTCCGGATAGTTCAAGCAAAAGTGGCTTTGCTTGAACGTGCGGGGCGAAAGAACCGCGCCTCGGACCAATTGCCTGGCGGGCGCCGTGCAGCTACTGGCCACGAGTCAGTCTGGCCACGCGGCCTTCCACGAACGCTGCCCCGGATGGCGCTCACAAGTCCTTTAAATAACGCTTCTATTCAAAGCCACGCAAATAAATGTCGCGCGCCCAGGCGCGCACTGACACCTCGTTCGACACCCGAGTTGGATCCAAACCCCGGGTTTCACACCTTTACCGGCACGGTCCCACGCCGTGTCCGGTCACCCGTCCTGGCGTGACAGCTGTCACGCCCTGACGCGTGCTGACGCTGATATAACGGGTCCTGACAAGACTCCCCCCCCCAGCCACGGCGCGGAAACAAGCCGAGGTCTGGCTAAACAGGCCCGTAAACACACTCGCGCATAGTGCGCTGCTACAACAAACCGCGTAATGAACAACTCACACATAAATGCCTCGATGCGTCATGCGGCCGGCAGTCCGATGCATGCAGAGAACGGCACAGCCAAGTACGGCAAGGGGAGTCGGGTCGAGCACGAACAGGGGAAGTGAGGTGCCGACGAGTTCGCGAAGTACCATGGAGGAGTGCCGGCAGGCATGCACATGACCGAATGCGACTGCTCAGTGGACAGAAAGTGCCGACACGGACTGCTATCGAAATCACAACGTGCGCGGCGCGCAACGCGAGTCTCTGACCCTACCGGGCTGATGCACACAAGAAGGCTCAGCGAACGCGCCAACGTGCCAACTCACTAGATAATCAAACAAGGCGAGCTGCCCTCCTACATGGCCACACGGGTAGTCCACGAGCGAGTCAACTCTTTGCCGGGAGCAAGTCACCGCCGCGGGCTCCAACACCCTGCGTGTTACGAGGGCTACCGCGCGCACGGGAGACGTGCGACACACAGGTTCACGCGAGTCAAGTATGGCTCGCCAGCCTCGGGTCATGCTGGCGCATGCGGTGCAAGGGGCTCTGACCCGCCCAGGGGATGCACGAATAATACACACACGTGCGGTGCGCGTGACGCGACCTCACAGCACGGGCTCGCCGGCGGAGCCGCCGGTCACGAACCCCCACCTCCTCACAGTCTTTGCTAGGTACACTAGCCACAAACAGGTCGCACACGATGCAACAATAAGCTCGCCATCTGCGTGGCGCTTGCGCAGCCAGGCGAGGCGGGCCTTGCTGGCAGATGCAACATAATCACGGGGCATGCGGGCTATGACGGCCTCAGTCACAAACGCGCGCGCTTCATCAAGGCACGCATCCACAACCGCAGGCTCAGCCTCACACCACAACACATTCATTTTCACTCCGTCACCGGTGGCGCGCCGCAGGCACTCTGCTGACGCCGCCGTAGCTCCGTTGGTAGGCTTACCGCGCCGCAGGTTGCAACCGTGCGCCCGCAGCCAGGCCGCGGTCGCGTCGGGCAGGTTCCAGGGCGCGTAGACCGCCGGCACGTGGGCGATGTTCACTACCTGCGCCAGCGCATCAAGCTCCGCAGCGGTGGAAGCAGGGCAACTGACGCGGCCGGGCCACGCGCTGACGAGTGCCGGCAGCGCAGGAGCCGCGCTGCTGACCATGGCCGAGCGAGGCTGGGAGACCAGCCGCGGACGCAGCTGGGCATGCGTGACTGTCTCGCTGCTGCCGTCGGGATACTCAATGAGGAACTGGTGCACGCGACGCCGCTGCCCCGCGTAGCTGACCACGCCTGAGTTAGCAGGGCTGCGCGCACGACGTCCCTTGGCCGCCCGCATGGCGAGCGCGCCTTGCAGCTTCTGGAACTTGGCGGGCACGGCCGAGGGCGCGCGCCGTTGCGCCAGCTCCGGGCCCACGCTCTCCGCGGTGACACCCTTGCCGCTGCAGGTGGGGCACACCCAGGCGCCCTCAGGCACGCTGTCCAGCGGCGGGCTGAGGCAGAAGGTGTGCCAGCCAGCACCACAGGCGTCGCACAACAGCATCCACTCCTCGTTGTCAGGCATCTTGCAGACTTCGCAGGAGAAGGTGATGGACGGGCGTGCGAGGCGAGGGTCGGTGTCGGTGTCGGCAATGGGCAGGTGGCAGGGTGCCACGTGGGTGATGTGCGTGGTGATCTGGGTGCCGCAGCGGCCCTCAAGCACCACCACGCCGGACGGACGCACTTCGTACACACGCAGGATATCAGGACGCGCTTGCGCCTCCAGCGCGGTACGTTCGCTGGTGTTGCGGTAGTAGACGTAGTCGCCCACCTCCAGCTTGCGAATCTTGGGGTCGTAGCCGCCGCCGCGCGTCCGGGCATAGCGCAGCTTGTCACGATGCTGCGCCACTGCCAGGTTGCCGCCAGCGATGGCCATGTGCCGCCGCAGGGCGGCGGCGCGCAGCAGCACGGAGCGTGCCGCCGCCTCAGGGTCGTCCAGATCCAGCTCTTGCTCGAAGCGGGGCTTCACAGCAGGAGGAACGACGGGGTCGTTGGCGAAGACGAGGCTGTAGGGGCTGAGCTTGGTGGAGTACTGCACGGAGCAGTTGTAGCCCAGCTGGATGGAGGGGAGGTGCTGATCCCAGTCGGTGACGGCGGCGGCGCCGAGGGCCTCTTGCAGGTCTGCACAGCTCGCTCGGTGAGACCGTTTGCTTGGGGGTGGTCGGCGGAGGTCTGGCGATGATCGATGAGGGCGTCCAGCAGGACGGTGGCGAACTCACCCTTCCACTCACCGCCTTGGTCCGTACAAACCTCGGCGCAGGAGCCGTAGACGCCCAGCACATGCTGCTTGAAGGCGAGGGCGGTGACGTGGGCGTGCTTGGACGGGATGGGCACCAGCAGGACGAACTTGCTGAAGTGCTCCACGCAGACCATCACGTAGCGGTTGCCATGCTGGGTCTTGTTGAAGGGACCGCAGAGGTCGACGCCCCAGCGGTAGAACAGGCCTCCGATGGGTAGTGGGTGCAGTTCAGGTTGGCGGCCGCCGTAGGTAGCCTTGACGCGGTCGCAGGCCTCACAGTGCTTGACCGCACTGCGCACATCGTCGGTGATGCCGCGCCACCAGTACGTGTGCAGCAGGAGCGCGCAGGTTCTGCGCACGCCGAAGTGGCCTGACTGCTCGTGCGTGCGACGCACCAGCTCGCCGCGCTCGGCGGGACGCGGCACCTGGCGCAGGCGCCCGTCCAGGCCCGTGAGGTGCAGCTGATCTCCTTGCCAGCGATACCGGGCGGCGCGCTTGCGGAGCCGCCGCTGCTCGGCCCGCGGGAGGCTGGCGTTGACGGTGCCGGTGCGCAGGTAGTCCAGCAGCGCGTCGTCTGCCCAGGCATCCGCGGGCAAGGGGGCCTCGGTGGCCGACTCGGGCTCCAGAGCGGCGGAGGCGAGCGCTGCGATGATGGTGTCGTTGGCTGACAGTGGAGTTAGGGTAAGGGGTGCGGCGAGGCCGCGGCGATATGGGGATGACGTGATGAGGACAGCAGCACTGGAGGGTTTGCCCGCGTTGACGCTGTCCGCAAGCACACGGCCGATGGCAATGATGCTGGCGAGGTGGGTGACGTTGCAGGCTGACGCGAGCAGAGCCTTGCGCTGCAGCTCCGTGCGCCCTGCTGCCGATGTGACCGGCCCGTCGAAGCCCAGCAGCCGCTCACACTCATCGGCCGTCGGTGGGGTGTAGCGCCCAGTGCTGGCGTCGAAGATGGGACAGGCGCCGGAGACAGCCTCGGAGCTGACGTCGGCGCGCACGGTCGAGGCCATCAGTGCCTTGACGGGCCTGCCCTCGATGTCGCAGGGGTAGAAGGGTGGACGCAGCTGCCTGGCGGTGACGGGCACGGTGCGCCCCTCACCCAGGTGCTGCTGCGCGTCGCAGGCCGCGGGGCGTGTGGCGGCATCAGCCACGTCGCGCAGGTCCGCGGGGTCCGCTAGCGTTGTCCAGGTACGGTAGAGTTGGTGGAAGCCGGAGCCGAACCGTGCCGCGTCAGACACGAGTGGGCTGCCCCAGGCCTCGCGCGCCGCGGCGTCAGCGGCGCGCTGCTCCGGCGGCGGGGTGTTGATGGCGCTAAAGGTGACGTTGCAGATCAGCATGACGCGCTGCTCGCCCAGCAGCTGACGGGCGCGGGCCGCCAGGCTGAGCACAGACGCTTGGGTGACGAGGTCACCCGACCCCCACTGCGCGGCAATGAGAATTGGCTCGCCACCTTGCCCAAGCCGGCGGATATCCGAATCCGCAGGCTGTGAGATGTCCTGCGGCAGCGTGAGGAGTGTGTGCTCCCAAGCCGTGCACGGGAAGAGCTCCGGGCGTAGGTCGGTGACGCCTGAGAGGCGGTGGTGCAGCGCCGCGCGTGCCTCAGGCACCGCATCTGAGTAGTGGTAGCGCCGGACGGGGATGCCGTTGAGCAGGACTGCGTCGAGGGCACCGCCGAGGCCGCCGGTTGGCTCCCAAAGCGTCACACCTTGGCGCAGCGCGTTGTCAAACCATACCGAGGCGTTGATTGCGGTGGGCGAAGGTGAAGGTAGCACGGGGGGTGCGTCGCCGCCTTGCCGTCGCAGCTTGCAGGCCGCCCGCCACTCAATCGCCGCGCCGCGCAGCAGTGCGCGAGCAGCCTTGCCCTGACGGTCGGGCGCGTCAGGTGGCGGAGCGTTGGACTCGTAGCCCCAGCCGTTCCATCCTGAGATGGCTTCGTCGGAGCTGGGCATGAAGTCGGAGGAGAAGGGGGCGACGGGAACGGCGGTGGCGAGGGCTACGCGGACGAGCTCGCAGGCTGACAGGCTGGCTGCCGCTGCCGCCGCGGTTGGGGGATCCTCACTGGTTGACACCGCAGGCAGCGTGGCCGCCTCGTCATCATCATCTTCGTCAAGGCGGGCGCCGGTGCAGTCCACGGTGCTGGGCCGCGGGTTCCGTGAGAGCCCATCCGCATTTTGGTGCTTGACGCCGGGCCGGTGCTCTACCTCAAAGTTGTACTCTTGCAGGACAAGGGCGAAGCGCGCGTACTGGCCTGTGAGGCCCTCAGAGCTCATGAGGTACAGCAGCGGCTGGTGGTCGGTGACGAGCTTGAACGGCGTGTCGGACCCGACCAGGTGGTGACGCAGCATCTTGACCGCCCAGACCACGGCGAGCATCTCCCCCTTGTAGGAGCTGTAGTTCGCCTCATGCTTGTTGAGCGAACGGGAGATGCACGCGCACATGTACTCACGCCCTTCGTCATCACGTTGCCCCAGCACGGCGGCGATGCCCTTGTTGCTGAAGTCGGTGTGCAGGATCAGCTGGCGGGAGTAGTCAATACGCTTGAGCACGACGTTGGGCTTCATGAAGTGCTCCTTCAGGGCACGGTGCGCCTCTTCTTGCGCGAGTCCCCAGCGCCAGGGGGCGCCGGCCTTGAGCAGCTCGTGGAGCGGCGCGGCGATCTCACTCATACCGGGGATATAGCACCGGTAGTAGTTGATGAAGCCCAGCTGCGTGCGCAGCTCCGACACGTTCTTGGGCGGCGCCAGGGCGAGGATGGCGGCGACCTTGGCTTGGTGCGGGGAGATGCCGAACGTGGACAGGTTGTGGCCCAGGTATTCGATCACGTCGGCGCCGAAGATGGACTTGTCTGGATGGGCTCGGAGCCCGCACGCTGAGAGCGCGTCCAGAACCTTGGCCACGGCTTCGATGTGCTCTTCAGCGGTCTCGGTGGCGATGAGCACGTCGTCAATGAAGGCCACAGCTACCTTGTCCAGGCCGGCGCGACGCAGTTTGTGGTCCATGCGGCGTTGGAAGGCGGCGGAGGCGTTCTTGAGGCCATAGGGCATGCGGGTGTAGGCGAGGAGCCGGTTGCCGCACCAGAACGCCGTCTTGCCGCAGTCATCGGGGTGGATGGGGATCTGCAAGAAGCCCTGCCGCATGTCCAGCTTGCTGAAGAAGCACGCCTTTTCGACGCTCTGGAAGATCTCCTCAGGCCGGTGTAGCCCGTACTTGTCGGGCTTGGTAACCTTGTTTACGGGACGGTAGTCTTGCGCCATGCGGGCTCCTGTCCAGAGCCCGGTGGCTTCGTCACGCTTGGCGGCGATGACGGGGTTGACGGCTACGGTGGTGGCGCCGGTCC
This sequence comes from Chlamydomonas incerta, assembly GCA_016834605.1. Classification (NCBI taxonomy): domain Eukaryota; kingdom Viridiplantae; phylum Chlorophyta; class Chlorophyceae; order Chlamydomonadales; family Chlamydomonadaceae; genus Chlamydomonas; species Chlamydomonas incerta. The sequence goes on along the minus strand of JAEHOC010000043.1, from coordinate 194,079 downwards.
ACTCAACGCAGATGCCGGGCTTGAGAAGCTCGTCACTCTTCTGCTTGATGACCTCGACTTCCTTGGGGCTGTAGCGGCGCGGGGACTGAATGACAGGCTTGTCGGTGGTCAGCTCCAGGCGGAAGGCGCCCAGCTCACCGCGGTAGCCGGGAAGCTCCTCCATGCTGTAGGCGAAGGCGGAGGACTTGCGGGAGCGCACCGTAGCGCGTAGAAGCGTGGCGTGCTCAGGGGTCATGCCGACCGCGTTGCCCCACACCCAGCCTCCGTCCTTGTCCTTCTCGTAGCGCTCGCATGCCGCCGCCGCCATCTTGCCGTCGAAGGTGAAGGTCTCGACGCTGGCCAGCACGTGCGACAGGCCTGGGGGGCCGGCGGTGCTGGGGGTTCGGGTGTCGGTCGGCGGCCGGTGCGCGGCGTCCCAGCGGGCGCGGAGGTGCGGAGGCACGGTGGACAGCGCCGCCTGCATGGCCTCCACGTGATGCAGGGCCTGCAGGCCTGGCTCGCCGCTGAAGGTGCCGCCCACGGCGCCGACGCTGGCGGCCATGAAGACGAGGGAGAGGAGGAAGAGGAGGAAGGTGGCGACTCCGAACCAGCTGCGGTGCGCCCCGACTTGCCGCTCACCGTGTGCGACGCGGCGCTTGCGGCGCTTGCCCACCTGCTTGGGCGGGTCGATCGGCGCGTAGATTAACACGTCAGGCTCCATTGCACGCGCCAGGTAGGTTAGGCCCTTGGTGGCCCAGCTGGGCGGCGCAGCCGCGGCGCCGTCCTTGGCGGCCTGGGAGGCCGTGCGGGTGACGGAGGCGCGGGGCTGGGCGCTGCTGGTGCCGACGGCCTGGGGGGCCTCGGGCTTGACGTTGGTGGCGCCGGCGGTGGAGAGCTCGGCGCAGCCGGGCGGTGCAGCCGTGGCGCCGTCCTTGGCGGCCTGGTAGGCCGCGCAGGTGACGGGGGCGCGGGGCTGGTCGCTGCTGGCGGGCTCGCTGATGATGCCGGCGGCCGGGGAGGCCTCGGGCTTGGTGTTGGGGGGCTCGGCGCAGGTGCTGTCGGCGCAGGTGTGCGCGGCCTGCGAGTTGCATCCCCCCCCCAGCTTTGCGACGGGGTCGCAGAGGCTGGTGCAGCAGGCTGCGTACTGCTCCACGGCGGCCAGGGCGGCGCGGACGCCACTGGCGCTGTACATGGGCAGGGTGACGATGGTGTCTGGATACTCCAGCAGGTTGGGGAAGTAGTGAAGGCGGGGCTGCGGCAGCACGGTGACGTAGTCAGCTAGCGGCTTCATCTGCGCGTTGCCAAGCAGTACGTCGAACAGGGGCGTGTCCGCCACAACCAGTGTCGTGGTCATGGGCAGGCAGACCTCAAAGATGGCGCCGGGCTTGACGTACAGGTTCAGCTCGTCGTGCTGGAGCTCCAGGTACTGCCGGGTGGCGCTGCCGGTGGCGGTGGCCAGGCGCGCAGTGGTGGGCTGCGTGGGCAGGTTGTGCGCGCGCACGAAGGACTCCGTGACGAGGTTGACGCTGGCGCTGTGGTCACGCAGCACACGCGGCTGCACGAAGATGTTGCCGATGGCGAAGTCACCCTTGTTGCAGTAGAACATCTGCGGCTCGGCATTGAAGTAATCCCGGAGCTGCGGGCTCTCCTCCAGGACGCTCTCGTAGACGGTGGTGGGCACGCAGGAGATGGTGCGCCAGTGCCGAGGGAGCTTGTAGGGACCGTCCCGGGGGGACTCGTCGCACGGCGGGGGCGCGTTGGCGACGGCGTAAATGTTGGCGGAGTCCCAGTGGAAGTACATGGGCGGGTCCGCCACGGAGGCGGCGCATACGACGGCTGGCTGGTCCGGGAGCGCGACGGACAGGCGCGCGAGCTGGGCACCGGTTTGCGACGCCAGCTGGTCGCACATGGTGGCGACCTGCGTCTTGAGCCTGCCGATCTGGGCCTGCAGCAGGTGCCCCACCTCCAGCGCGGCCGGGGACGGCACGAGCGGGGCGCTGGGGGAGGAACGCACCGGGGCGGCGCTGGAAGGCGCCGGCTGGAACCCGACCGGAGCCGGCTGCTGCTTGAGGGTGGCCAGCGAGGTCAGGGGCTGCGGCTGAGAGCCGCTGGGCCCGCAGTCTTGAGCCGCACCTGCGTCGTGCGCGGCACTGGACAGGCCGGTGACGCAGGCGGAGTGCAGGTGGCCGCGGCTGAGGACATGACGCAGGACAGGCAGCACGGGTGTGCTGGGGCACACGCCAGCCTCCCCCGGGCTGGGTGCGCCGCCGCTGCCGGGTAGCGAGCTGTCGGGCATGCGCCCGGCCGCAGCGGTGAGACAGCGCAGCCGGCCAGCAAGGAACCACGGCCGGCTGCTGCGGGCGATGGAGGGAGCCGCCGCGGCGGAGCTGCTGTCGGCGGAGCCGCTGGTGGCGGCGGTGGCGCTGGCGCTGAGCAGGGAGGTGACGCAGGCGTGGTACAGACAGTCGCGGGGCAGGGAGCCGTTGGGCAGGCGCTCGGGCTCGGCCGCGGCGGCGAGGCTGCGCAGCCGGTCGAAGAGGAACCAGGGCCGTCCGCTGCTGCAGGTCGCGGGTGCCGCCGCAGCGGGGCTGCTGGCGGCGGAGCTGCTGATGGCGGCGGCGTTGGCGCTGAGCAGGGCGGTGGCGCAGGCGTTGTACAGGCGGTCTTCATCGTCGTCGTAGCCGGTCACGGCGGCGACGGCGTTCTTCACGTTGCCGGCCGCCAGCTGGTTGTTGTTGCCGGCCCTGTTGTCGGGCAGGGGCTGCCGCGACAGGTTGTAGTTGAACAGGTCCAGCAGCGCCTCGGAGCGCGGCTGGTAGCCGGGTGGCGCGCGGTGCGGGAACTTGACGTAGCAGGTGCCCCAGTGCGGCAGGCGGCAGTAGTCGCAGCGATCGCGCTCCTGCCCCGTGCGGGAGGCGTCGCGGCTGCTACCCGTCCCACCGCTGCCACCCGCCCCACCGCTCCCACCTGCCCCGCGGCTGCCGCCGCCGCGGGCATTGCGCTTGTCCGCCTCGGCCTGGTACTTGGTCGCGGCGCCGGCCGAGCCGCTGGGGGCGGCTGAGCTGGTGGCGGCCGCGGCGTAGCCTTGGAAACCCATCTGCTCGACGAACTTGCTGAAGAGGCTGGAGAGCAGCGTGTCGGGCGCCGCGGGGCCGCCGGCAGTGGCCAGCACGGAGCCGCGCTTGCCGTGCAGCACGTTGCAGTTCTCCGTGTTGTGAGAGCGGTTGGCACCGTGGTGCTGGCAGAAGTAGCCAGCGGCGGCCTTGGGCGCAGCGGCGGGGCCGCTGGCGCTGGGCTTGGGGGCGCGCGCCGCGGGAGCCGCGGCGCTGCTGGCGCTGGCCGGGGAGGCGCGCAGCACTGGGCTGCCGCCGGGGTGGCGCCGCCCGTCGGCGACGGCGTCGCGCCGCCCGTGGTCGTAGACTACGTCGGCGTCCTTGGCGATGCGGTCGAGCTGCGGGTACCAGTCGCTGACGGGCGTGGCGTCCCAGCGGGAGCGGACGCTGTCGCCGATCTTGGGGGTGAGCTTGCGCACGAAGTCCTTGGCGAACTCCTCGTCCGGCATGGCGTGGAGGTGCGGCTTGCACTGCCGCATGTTGGCAAGCAGCACAGAGGGCACCTGGTTGTCGGACAGGCGCAGGGCCGCGTACATCTCCTCGTAGTAGGTCGCGCGGTCCAGCTTGAAGTGCTCGTTCAGCAGCTGGACGTAGTGGGCGATGACGTGCTGGCCCTTCAGGACGGGCGCGGCGGGGGCCTGCGCGGGGGGGTTGGCCGCCGCTGCGGCCGCCACCTGCGCCTGGTGCTGCTGCTGGAGGTGCCGGTCGGCGTTCGCCTGGAGGGTGGGACCCACACCGGCGTGCCAGAAGTGGTAGGGGGTGTTGGCCTCCGGCAGGCCGTTGATGATGTGCATGGCCTCGGAGGCCGGCACATCCTCATACGCGCAGTTGTTGTGGAACTTGCGCGTGAGGTTGAGCTGGTCGCGCAGGTGCTTCTCCAGCGGCGCCCCCTCGAGGTGGCTAAAGCGCTCCATGGGCTTGAACATGGTGCTCATGTTGTCGTCGTCGGAATCGCAGTGGTTGGCGGCAGCGATGACTAGCGGCAGCACGAGGGGTGCTGGTAGCCCCGCTGGCAGCGCCGGGGGCGCTGGCGGAGGTGCCGGTGGTGGAGCGCCCGCGGGGAGCGGGTTGGGGGTTGCAGCGGGGAGCTGCGCAGCAGGAGGAGGCGGAGCGGCTTGACCGGTAGACCGCGTGTGACGACTGCCGGTGCGGTTGCCCGACTGCTCGGTGTCGCTGCTGTTGCTGGTGCTGGTGCGCCGGCGCGGAGCCGAGGGCCCTGCACCGGTGTTGCCTAAGGGCTGGGAGCCCGAAGTTGCTGTCGCCTTGGTCGGCGACTGACGCGGCTGGGAGACGCTGCGGGGCTTCACCGATGCCGGCTGCTTGGCCGGCGAGGGTTGTAGGCCGCCTGCAAACCTTGCGCCTGATCTGGTTGCACCCGGAGCGGGTGGCTGCTGGTCGTCAGGCCGGGGCTCGGGATGCACCGGAGGATGGAGCCGAAATAGGTTCAATAGCTCCCTTTGCGACAGTCTTGAGCGCGCCTGGGAGGCGCCTGTAGTTGGACGAGCGTGGTCGGTGAGCGGGAATCTCAGAAGCTAGCCTGGGAGGCGTCGCTTGAACACGGAGACACGGAGCTAGCCTGAGAGGCGTCGCTTGAACACGCTCGCGCGACCGGGGGTCGCGCGTAGCCTTGGCGCGCAGGTGTCGCTGACGTGGGCTGGCGGAGCCACTGGACGGAGGCTGCGCGCTGTAGTTGGCTAGGCGTTGGCTGGCTGGGTGCGCTTGGCCGGCTTGGGCGGCCGCGTGCTGGCGTACTCGAGGACAGCGGCTCGCGCGCGGCGGAGCACGGAACACTCAGACGTGTGGTGGTTGGCGCGGTAACCGTGGATCAGGCAGCCCTGCACGAGCTCGAGGCTCTCACCGACGTGGACGGTGTGGGTGAACGTGGCAGCCCCGGCCTGTAGCTCCTCCTCGGTCTCGGGCCTGAGGACTTTGAAGACAGGCTCGACCCCCTTGAGCCCTTCAGCACTCGCTGTGCCCCCGACGGACTGGAGAGGTGGTGGAGTGGGCGAGGCCGTGGACGCGAGCAGGGCTAGCACGGCGGTGCGCTCGCGGTCTGCCGGCGGGCGCGCAGGTGCCGGAGCGTGGGTGACAAGTGGCCGGCTGCGCGGGGGGCTGCGGCTGCGGCTGCGGCTGCGGCTGCGGCGGCTCTCCGAGCCGTCGCGGCTGGTGCAGCGCGTGGGGCTGTGGTCGCCCGCGCTGCGGCGGCGAGCTCGGAGCTCGTCGTCGAGGGTGCGGCTCCGCGTGAGCTGCAGATGCTTGGGAGGGTCCCAAGAGATGGGCGACTTCCCCCGCGAGGCGGGGCGTGGGCCGGACGGACGGTCGCGGGGCGACTGACGGTCGCGGGGCGACTGACGTTCTTCGTCCGATCGGTCCACTGCACGTAAATTCAAGGGTGGTACAGCGTAGAAAACAAGTTAGCTTGCAGTAGCTGCGAAACAAACAAACGTGATGGCCTATCACGCTGCTGATTCCGTGACGTGCTGCACTTCGCCTGTAATACTCGCCGCCCAAAGCAGAACAAAGGACTGTCTTGCAACACTTAAACAGTGGCGCCTGTGTGCAATGACGTCGGTGAGGCTGGGAGCAGCTTCGCAGTTGCGCAACCCCGTCGGGCTGGCTGGAGCTGACCCTTGAACGCTAGCGCAGGCCTGAGAGGCTCTGGCTAATGGCCTTGTAGTATCAGGTAGAGTACCCGAATGCTTACTTGGGCTTGCGCGCGGTGAGACCGCCAGGATTGTCGAAGAATGAGCAAAATGCGGGGCACGGGGCGCCTCGCGACTTTTGCTTGAACTCTGTGCTACGTGGCTCACTGCTCCTATGAGCGCGTAGACTAGCTTGGGTCTTGTAGAGTACTTCGTTCCTGTCTCCGTCGAGTTTACAGAATGGCTCGGCCTCTCAGGCACGGCGTTTACGCGGGTATTGGCATGGACGATTGCTCTGGAATCACTAACCAGCAGTATGTTCCGGATAGTTCAAGCAAAAGTGGCTTTGCTTGAACGTGCGGGGCGAAAGAACCGCGCCTCGGACCAATTGCCGATGAAGTCAGCGCTGTGGTGCGGTGTGGGCGAAGCGCCTCCAGAAGGCTCCAATAGCTAATCATGGCGTGGGCGTGGTCGCGCAAACGTATCTGGGTCTCTCGACCTGATGTACCTCCTAATTCCAACCCGAGTCGGTATGAACAAGCTGGTGACTGCTAGCCAGGCGCCGCTGTGAGTGAGAGGATAGGCTTCTGAGTCTTGTGGACGGCGGGATTTCCGAAGTGGGCTTACACTAGTGCAGCAAAGAATCGGTTTAACGTCTCGTTAGACGGGTCCCCCATCTGGTTAAAGACTAGCTCGCCTAGAATCAGGTCGAGAGACGGCGGTAGACCGCTCTCGCCTGCCCTATAACCTCTCGCGGCAGGCCCCATCTGGCTCACCATGCAAAACACCATGCACGCCAACCGCTCTTCAGACACGTGCCATTCACCCAAACGCCTTCAAATACAGACTGTTCCCGTGCCATGTTCGGTTACTCGCCAGGGCGTGACAGCTGTCACGCCCTAGCGCGTGCTGACGCACACCTCGCGTCCCTACGCACTTGTCCCCCCCCAGCGCTGACGCGGGTGCGGCGTCTAAGCTGTCTGGGGCGTAGGACCTCGCCGACTCTGGAAACGCCGTGAGTGATGCCTGTCGCGCAGACCATAACTACAACCATGCTGAAAGTCAAACTACATCACACTGCCTGGAGAGGGGCTCGCTTCAGGGCGATTGTAAAGGGCAACATGGCCCCAAAGGGCAGACCACCATCGCAGCTCCAGTTTGGTGAGCATTACTGACAGCAAATGATGTGATAGTTCAGACGAGCTCAGCGCCCATCTCAGTGTGGCAGTGCAACACATGCGAAACAATCTCGACAACTTCCCGCGCAACTTGCCAGCCTACTCCCAACAGGCGTAACTAACGACTCACTCTCATTAGCGATCAATCATTTTAACAGGCGCTCGCTCACGACGTGGCTGGTAATGGTGCCCGACGCTCGGCATCTCGGTGTAGCCTCTGGCTCTGTTGGCTCTGGACTGTAAACCGGGCCTCAGACTGGCAGCTCCCCGATTGGATCAGGAATAGAGCTCCAGCGGCCGTCCCACTCCAGCGCGCGCGTAGTCGGCGCGTCCTGCTAAATATCACCTCGCTGACAAGCAGAAGATGTCAGTTGAAGTCAGCGCTGTGGTGCGGTGTGGGCGAAGCGCCTCCAGAAGGCTCCAATAGCTAATCATGGCGTGGGCGTGGTCGCGCAAACGTATCTGGGTCTCTCGACCTGATGTACCTCCTAATTCCAACCCGAGTCGGTATGAACAAGCTGGTGACTGCTAGCCAGGCGCCGCTGTGAGTGAGAGGATAGGCTTCTGAGTCTTGTGGACGGCGGGATTTCCGAAGTGGGCTTACACTAGTGCAGCAAAGAATCGGTTTAACGTCTCGTTAGACGGGTCCCCCATCTGGTTAAAGACTAGCTCGCCTAGAATCAGGTCGAGAGACGGCGGTAGACCGCTCTCGCCTGCCCTATAACCTCTCGCGGCAGGCCCCATCTGGCTCACCATGCAAAACACCATGCACGCCAACCGCTCTTCAGACACGTGCCATTCACCCAAACGCCTTCAAATACAGACTGTTCCCGTGCCATGTTCGGTTACTCGCCAGGGCGTGACAGTGTCGCGGATCCGGGACCAGGGGAGGTGGGCGTGGTGACGTCGATGTGCTGGCGGCTGCGGCGGGCAGCTGAAGGGCATCCAGGTGCGCAACCCGCAGCCCCAGCCAGCATAGGTCGGGGCACATGCATGCATTCGGGGCGCAGTCGGGGCAGGTGCGCTTCCGGGCAACGGCCAACACAAATGGTTGCACGTGCGGTCGTTTCATCTCCTTTGGCGTTCGGCGGGTGTCCCGCCGGTCGGTCTGGACAGGCCTGGCGTATGGACCGCTGTTTGGCCTGGGACCTGGGCCGGCGCCAGCGCGCCCCCGATTTTGACATCCGCTGGCACGTATGCCGTATGCCGTTCGTGCGCCCCTCCCTCCCTCCTTCCATCGCACCTGCATGTCCCTCCTTTCCTTCTGTGCACCATGGTATTGAAGCGCACAGGCCCCCCGCGTGTCCGCCCATCGGGGCCCTCGGTTTGGCTGGGGAAACGCAGCGGTCCCAGGACGGCACCCGCCGTGGGACACCGGAATATTTGTCCACCAGCGATTCTACCGGCCCAGTCGCATAGATAGAGGGGTGACCTGAACATCTCCCAACACCCCCCAACACCTCCCAAACTGCAGTGCTATCAATCGATCGCCGCAATGTCCTTCATCCGTGCGAATGCACGCCCCCAAAGCATACCTCCGCAAAGCATCTGGCGCACAATTGCCCCGCCCTGAGCACCCAGCTGGCGCCCCCAGGGTGCGTTCACAGCCGAAACACTGGGCTGTTGCGCGCATCTACGGAGGTTAGACGTTTCGGCGCAGATTTGGCGGTGGACGTGGGCGGACCGTATGTAGATGCTGCGGGCGGGGTCATCTGCGCTGTGTAGACGCCGGAGCATGGGCACTGGACTCAGTCAGGACTCAGGAGTGACATCGATCAAGGCAGGCACCCCGTGCTGCGTGCGCACCCACAGCCCGACGTCGCGTCGACGGCTCCGCTGCCAACCACCGAGCTTGCTACGGGCGCTGGTTTCGGGGCTCCCGTCGTTTCTGATCCACGACCGTGTCCACGACTTTTGCCCCACAGTGTCAGCGTGCCAAACCCAATCGCCGAACGCAATCCCGCGGCGACCATCCTCACTCCAGCTTGATGGCCCGTCCATGCTGCATTGTCAACCTTGCTACTTAGCGTATGTCTGCCAGGCATTTAAGAAGGTCACGGGCGTCCTTGCTCACACACCCTCACCTAGCGAAGCAGTTAGCTAGCTCTGATACATTTTAAAGCGAAATGAGCATTTTAAATTTGGAAAACAAATCATAGCCCAATCAATTAATAGCTTGTCACCGGCGGAGGACAAAGACAAGATGGCGCCAGAGGTCAGCTCGCTGGAGGCCTTGCTGCAGCCGCGCATGGAGCTATTATATGGATCCAGTGGTGATGCTGCGCTGGTACCATCTCGGGGCGAGCAGCTGCCACCGCTGGTGCAGGTGCGCTCGCCCATGTTCCCGCTCAGGTCGCTGGACTCAGCTTTAGCGAGTCGCAGAGTCAAGGGGGACCCGAAACTCGACACATACGGCACACAAACATTCGCAACTGTCAGGCTCGGGCGCGACACAGAGACTGCCCTCCGCGCCTTGAAAACCAGCCCCCCGCCTTTCCGCTCCCGCCCCCCTCTCGTCAACAGCCCCCGCCGCTGAATGCGCTCCCGGCGCTGGGCGGCGCGGGCGGCTGCGAGGCGGTGCTGGCAGCGGTGCGGGCCGCCTACCTGGCCCACGACCCCGACCCCGCCGTGGCGGCCGGGCCGGGCGCGGGCGGCGGCTGCCTGCTGGCGGAAGTGGGTGAGTGCGTGGGGGGCAGGGGGTGGGCGGGGTGTTTGTGTGTGTGGCGCGATGGACGAGGAGGATGAAGAGGGGGAGTAGCAGGAGGCGGAGGAGGAGCAGGGGGAGGGGGAGGGGCAGGACGAGGTCGCCAACTGGGGCCGTGCGGGCGGCAGGGGGCCCGGCAGCGCTGCCTGTGTGGACCGGGCCGCGCCCCTGCGGCCGCGGCCTCGCCCCAAAAGACACACCCATGCAGCCCCGGGCGCACAAACACGCCCGCTGGGCGGGCTTTGCTCCGTGTGTTTCTCCAACGCACGCCGCCTGCCTGCCTGTGCCCGCAGCGCACCCGCTGCTGGCGCTGTGGCCGCGGCCGCCCGCCTGGCCCGATGTGTCGCTGCCGGGGGCGCTGGTGGAGCCCACGCCGCCGCCGCAGGTGCGGGCGGGCGTGTGTGTGTGTGGGGGGGGGGGGTAGTTCGTGGGTGTGGGTGTGCGTGTGCGCGATATGGCTGTAGGCACGGGCGGTTTTGGGCGGGAATGTATCCGTCCATTTTGGGCCGTGTGATCCCACTCACACCCCATCTGCCCGACACCGGCCACCGGTCACTGACCAGCGCTGCTCCCTCGCTCCCTCGCTCCCTCGCTCCCTCCCTCGGCCGCTGACGCAAACACCCCCCCCGAACCGAACCGAACCCAGGGCGGCGCGGAGGGGCAGGTGGGCTGGCAGCTGGTGGACCTGCTGCCGCCGCAGGCCGCCGGCGGTAGCAGCACCGGCCCGGCGGCGCCAGGCGGCACGTCTGCTACTGCCGCCACGGCCTCCAGCGGCAGCGGCCGCATCGACAGCCTGGCGCTACAGCGGCGGCTGGCGGCGCGCGGCGGCGGCGGCGCCGACTCCAGCTGGCGGGGCGTGTCGGTGTCGGCCACGCCCTACATGCCGGGTATGGGGGGCAGGTACGGGCAGGGGTCAGTGCCGGGTAGGGGGTAGGGGGGGCCAGTCGCACCCCACCCCATGTGGCGGCATCGTGTGGGGGTGTTGGGCGCATGTCACGTCATCATCACGTCACGTCATCATCACGTCACGTCATCATCACGTCACGTCATCATCACGTCACGTTATCACGTGGTGGCTGTGGATGCGCCGTGCCGTGCCGTCCACATCACGTGGGCGTGGCAACAAGGGTGTGAGGGGTGGGGCGGAGTGGGGCGCGGCGTTTGATTACCCTGCGTCCCAAGCGGGGGGGGGGGCGGCAGGGGGTCAACGGGCCGTCCGGGTGTGGACTGTCAGGGCGCACCCACTTATCTTACCTCACTCGCTGTGCCTCTCAAACGCTTGCCACCCCCCATCCCCCTACCCCCGCCCGCGCGCAGGCGGCGGCGTGGCGGTGCTTGGCCCCTCCGGCCCGGCGGCGGCGGAGGCGTCCTCGGGCCGCTGGCTGGCGGAGCTGGAGGCGGGTGCGTGCTCCGGGTGGGGTCAGGGGGGTGCTCGGCTTCGGGTGATGTTGGGTTCAGCATGGGCTGATGTTCACAAACCCCCCTCCTCCAACGCCCCATCTGATGGCCCCCCCCCCCCACCCCCTTGGGATGGTATTCACGACCCCCACCCCCACCCACCCCCAGGCGACCTGCCGCCCGTGTGCGCGCCCGGCCTGCCCCACGGCCTGTTCGGCGCCTGGGCGGGCGGCGGCGCGGGCGACGTGGCGGCAGTAGCAGCCTCCTCCTCCACCTCGGCAGTAGCAGCTGCAGCCGGCGGCGGCGGGCGGGTGGCATTCCTGCCGCCGCTGCCGCTGGTGACGCCGGGGGGCGACCGGATCACTCCGCTGGCAGAGGCGCTGCAGGGCGGCGGCGGGGGTGGCGGCGGCGGCGGCCGGGCTGGGGGGGTGGCGGGCACGTTTGCGGACCTGTGGCTGGAGCCGGAGCTGGCGGCAGCTATGGCCGGTGACGAGGAGGAGGAGGGGGAGGAGCAGCAGGCGCTGCAGGAGGCGGCGGCGGGCGCAGGAGGCGGAGGCGGGGCGGGCCCCGCAGCGGAGGAGGGCGAGGTGGAGGCGGACGGGGAGCTCGCGCGGGTGCTGGCGGCGGCGCCCGCGGGGGACACGGCGGCGCGGCGGGACCAGCGGCGGCCGGGCGCAGCCGCGGCGGGCGGCGGCGGCAAGGCGGGGGCGGGGCCTGGGCTGGGGCCGGGCGGCGCCCAGCTGGCCCCCGGCACCACGGCGGAGCACCCCTTTGCGGCGCGGCACTCCATTCGCAACGTGGAGGAGCAGTTTAACGAGGTGAGGTTGTGTGGAGGGGGTGGGTGGGAGGGGATGGGAACGGGGGGGGAGGGAGGTTAGGGGGGGGGGCGTTTGGGTCCAGAGCGATGGGCGCATCCCCGGGAATCGCTGCACTCAATTTGATTACCCCCGCCCCCTGCCCCCCTCCACACCCCACGCAGCTGCGCCCCCGCCTGGCGCTGCACTACCCCTTTGAGCTGGACGGCTTCCAGAAGGAGGCGGTGCTGCACCTGGAGGCGGGCCGCAGCGTGTTCGTTGCGGCGCACACCAGGTGGGGGGGAACCCTGGGCTGTGTCGACTGCAGTACGCTCTCTAACGCACTCTGGCACACTCTCTGACACACACTCTCTGACACACGCACTCCTGACGCACACACGCCGCCACACAACGCCGTTCCGTCGCGATTTGCTGCATCGTACGCACAGCAGTCTCTTGTTCCTGTTTGCCTTGTGCTCTCTGACACACACTCTTTGCCCCCGCCCCCGCAACCCGCCCTCATCTGCTGCCGGCGCACGCACGCCCCCATCTGACAGCGCCGGCAAGACGGTGGTGGCCGAGTATGCCTTCGCGCTGGCCACCAAGCACTGCACGCGCGCGGTGTACACCAGCCCCATCAAGACCATCAGCAACCAGAAGTTCCGCGACTTCAGCTCCAAGTTTGAGGTGCGCATGTGCATTTTCCGCTGAGATTAGAAAATAACGAGAAGTACAGTAGATAGGGGAAACGCAGACTGTGTATGCAATATGTAAGCGTGCGGGGGAGTCGGCCGATGGTGTGCCACCCCCCCCCCCCATTTGCGTGTTTGCGTGTCTGTTACTGCTGTGCGCGAGCCGAGCCTGGGTGGCATTTCGTCGCCGGCGCGCCGACCTCGCCCCGTCTACACTCTACACCCCGAAACGCAAGAGTATACCGTCAACCTGTATTGCCGCAAACTGCACCTGCCTGTCCCTTGTCTAGTTTCGCTTGGGTTTAGATTGGGCTGGTGTTTACAACCCCCCCCCTTGCTTCTGTAAGACTGATTCTAGCAGTTGGGAACGGGAATACTGCTTTCCCAACCATCGGTGCACTCTCCTCCTCACCACCACCACCACCACCACCACCACCACCACCACCACCACCACCACCACCACCACATCTCCCTCCCCAACCCCGCAGGTGGGCCTGCTAACGGGCGACGTGCAGGTCAAGCCCACGGCGCCCTGCCTCATCATGACCACAGAGATCCTGAGGTCCATGCTGTACAAGGTGGGGTGGGTGGGGAGTGGGGTGGGGTGGGGGGCGTGGCTGCGGGCGGGCGGGCAGGCCCCGCCCGGGGGGGGGGGGGAGGCCCCGTGGGGCCGCCTGGGGGAGGCCGCATGGCTCAGCAGCAGGCACTGGATGGGGTGCAGGGGCGCGGGGGGTTGCGCCGCGTGGCACCAGCCCAAGCTGAGGAGTCTAGGGGAGTGAGACGGAGGCGCGTGTACATGCGTGCTGTGTCTGTACGTGTTCGTGTTCGTCAGCAGGGGGAAACAGTCGAACGTCACGTGGTTTCGGCAGCACGTCACGGTTTCTGCTTTTGCTCGGCAAGGGTTTTTGGGCGTGTCGTGGTTTGTCCGTCCCTTCTTGCCCGTGGGGTTTCTTTTGGGGCCGTTTCTTTTAGCCGTGGCAGTTCCTACCCAGACGCAGTGCGATATTTAATTTCGCCCCGTTATGTCTGCTTCATTTACGGTTTGTTTTTCGGGAGTTTCGTCGGGTCGGCACGCAAATCCGCCCGCTGCTTCAAAACTGTCTGTCCCAGACGGCCCCATTCCGCCGACCGGCCGCCTTTCTCACACTAGGGGTCTCGTGCAGTCCCGTAGGACCCGGACCGCCGGGCTCATCCTTCCGTCGCCGACCGGACATGCCTGTTATTGTGGCCTCAAGTGGTTGAGGCGGGTTAGCAGGCGTACCGTGCCGGTTAGTGCTGCATGGGACGGTCGTCCCATGCAGGTGGGGCCGAGTGCTCAGGGCCCCGGCGTCAGCCACCACGGGTATCTTGTTTTGTTGTTCCTTGCGGAACAACGGCCCCGCCCGCCCAGCCCAGTATGTGTGTGTTTTCCTTTGACCACTGGCAGGGTGCCTGCGTGTGCTGCCCGTGTCTCCTCTTGAGTTGGGGGGAGAGCCGTATGGCTCTCAAGCACAGCCACTTTGTAAGACCAAATGGCAAATGGCGTATCATGTCAGGGCAGCACAGCTAATGTCCCCTGGTATAGGTTGGGCTGGCGTGCCCCAAACCCCCCTCACCCGCCTTCCGCCCCTCTGCCCCCCCCCACTCGCAGGGTGCGGACCTGATTCGGGATGTGGAGGTGGTGGTTTTCGACGAGGTGGGTAGGGCCCGCTGGGGGACGGGCTTGGAGGGGCGTGGCGGAGTTTGTGTCTTGGGGGGGGGGGGGTGCAGGGGTTTAAGGTGGGTGTTGGGGGAGTGGGTCTGGCGGCTGGCGGGCAGGGTCAGCGGGGGGCGCGCTGCGTGCGCCGGGATGGGGCGCGAGGGCCTTGTATGAGGGCAGTGCACGCAGTCATTCGGTGATGGTGTTTGGCAGTTGATTGGGCAACATTTCTCTCCTCCCACAGGTGCACTACGTGAACGACGTGGACCGCGGCGTGGTGTGGGAGGAGGTGAGTGTGTGTGGGGGGGGGGGGGGGCGGGGGCCGGGCGGGTGTGGGAGGAGGTGAGGGGGGGGGGGGGTTGTGAACACCAGCCCAAGGGGGGCGGGTGGGTGCGGGCTGGCGGCGTGTGTGCGTCCCGCATCCGTCCCCCTGTCGTTACGTGTTGGGTTGGCTGTGTGGGCCCTGCTACCCCACCGCAACATCCCCGCCACCTAAACCCGCGCCAACCCACCCGATTCACACCACGCCCACCACGTACACACGTGTCAAACACACACACGCCACCCCACCCGCCCCGGCAGGTGATCATCATGCTCCCCCCACACATCACGCTGGTGCTGCTGTCCGCCACCGTGCCCAACGTCATGGACTTTGCGGACTGGGTGGGCCGCACCAAGCGCAAGGTCATCCACGTGACGGGTGGGTGGTAGGGTTGGGGTTTGGGTGGGGCGGGGGAGCTAGGGGGCGGGGGCGGGGGCGGGGGCGGGGGGTAGCCCAGAGCACGCGCACACGTGTGTCACACGGCGCACCGCGCCCGTCTTCACTCAATGTTATTTCCACCCACCCACACCCGCGCGCACCCGTACCACTCCACAACCACACACACAGCTGCCCACACCCACCCATCCGCCCCTCCCAGGCACCACCAAGCGCCCGGTGCCGCTGGAGCACAGCCTCTACTACGGCGGCGAGATATACCCCATCTGCAGCAGGTGGGTTTGTGTGTGTTGGGGGGGGGGGGAGGCGGGGGGGAGGCGAGGGAGGGGGGACGGGCTGGAGGTTCAGGGTTGGGGAGTTATAGGACATGTCAGGGGGGCAGCGGGAGCAGAGAGGGGCCGCCTGCCCCTGCGCGTGTCATGCCGATGCCCGTACCACCTGCCTGTGCCACTTGTGCCCGTACCACCCCAAACCGCTGCCCAACCGCCACTTCCGTTTCTTTCTCAACACGGCTGCCCGCGCCCCACTGTTCCGCCGCCCCGTACCCGGCACACGTGCGCAGGGAGGTGTTTAACGCCGAGGGGGTGCGCAAGGTGCAGGCCGCCCACAAGGCGCGTAATGCCATGCCGGGTGCCTCCTCCGGCGGCGGCGGCGGCGGCGGCGGCGGCGGCGGCGGCAGGGGCGGCGGCTTCGCCGGCCGGGGAGGCGGCGGCGGCGGCGGCGGCGGTGGCGGCCGGGGAGGCGGAGGTGGTGGTGGCGGCGGCGGCGGTGGCGGCGGCGGAGGCGGCGGGTACCAGCGCGGCCCGCCCAGCGGCGCCGACAACGCTCGAAAGCAGATTGCCGGTGAGGCGTGTGGCTTTGCAACACGTTGCACTGAGAGCGTGGTTAGACGAGCGCTGTCAGGTCCTGCTATACCGTCCCCGCATCATTCTGTCATGTTCTTCTTGGTTTTATTCTGGGCTTCTGGGTTTACTTGCAACTTTTTGAGATCGCTTCCAACCCCCTGCCCCTGACACCTGATCACGGCCCCATCGCGCCCCAGGCTCCTCCCGCGGCGGCGGCGCCAACTCCCACGCCGGCCTGCGCGGCGAGCGGCAGCAGCTGCTGGAGCTGGTGGGGGTGCTGAGCAAGCGGCAGATGCTGCCCGTCGCCGTGTTCTGTTTCAGCAAGAAGAGGTGGGTGTTTTTCGGGCGTGTGTGCTTTGTGCGCTCTCAGTCTGAAGCCTCACCTCCGTGACTTCAACCCTCTGCCGGTGCCTGCGCTGCTGCTCTCTTGAAGTGCTGGGTTCCTTTTGCTGACACCTGCTGTACACCTGCTGTACACTCATTTCTTTGTACCATACTTGCGACCCCCGCACCCCACCCGCCCCCGCCCTGCCAGGTGCGACTCGGCCGCCGACGCGCTATCCAGCCTGGACCTGTCCTCCGGCGGCGAGCGGGCGGCGGTTCACAGCTTCATGGAGCGCTGCCTGTCGCGGCTCAAGGAGGGCGACCGGCAGCTGCCGCAGGTGGGCGGGGGGGATGATGGGTGGGTGGCGCGGGGATAGTGGGGGGGGAGGGGGTGTAAATACCAGCCCAAGCCTACTATAAGACGGGGGGGGCGCTGAGTGGCACGCCGTCCCGATTACCTCCCCCGTATCCCTTCTTGTCCTAACCACACCACCCCGCCCCCGCCACCACCCACCCCACTTCTATGTACCACCTTTGCAACCCCCTCCTTCACCCACCCGCCCCCCGCACCCCCACCTCCCCCGCCACCACCTGTCCGCTGCCGCCACCGCCCCGCCGCCAGATCGGGCGGCTGCGCGACATGATGAAGCGCGGCGTGGCGGTGCACCACGCGGGGCTGCTGCCCATCCTCAAAGAGGTGGTGGAGATGCTGTTCTGCCAGGGCTACATCAAGGTGGGGTGTGGGTGGGTGGGCAGGGGGGTGGGGTGGGGAACGGGGTTGCAAGGATGTTTGGAAAAGGGGCCTCGGGAGTCATCCCTCACGTGCCGCACACACTGACACACGCCAGTCACGTCACGCACGCGGCCATGTGAGGTGGGGCCACCCCTGGCTGGGCCCCCGGCAGCTTCCCGTGCCGCGAATCCGCAACTGCCCATCCACACCAATGCCACTCCCTCGGCGGTAACGATGGCTGTTCCCCAAGATTGCCGTCTACCACTTCCTTAACTAATGATGAACGTAATCCCTCCCCACCCACCCACCCCCTCCACCTCACCCTCCGCCCCAGGTGCTGTTCTGCACCGAGACCTTCGCAATGGGCGTGAACGCGCCCACCCGCACCGTGGTGTTTCACAGCGTGCGCAAACACGACGGCAAGAACTTCAGGTGAGGTGTGTTTGTGGGGGGCGTGTGTGGTAGGGTGTGTGCGCAGGGTGTTTGGGTGTGTGTGTGTGTGTGTGTGTGTGTGTGCGTGTTTGGGTGTTTGGGTGTTGGGGCGTGAGTATGGGTGCGGGTGTGGGTGTGGGTGTGGTTGGGTGTGTTGTGTGGCGGGAAGGCGGGGAGGTGCGGAGGCACAAGGGGGGGCTGCTCCATGGAACGGGGTGGGAGGGCTTCGGGCGCCTTCGCCGTGACGTGCAAACGCCACACGCTTCCCCACATGCATATTCCCCCTCCCCAGCACACCTAGCAACAATGCACACGCACATGCACACGCACATGCACATGCACATGCACATGCACATGCACACGCACATGCACATGCACATGCACATGCACATGCACACAAGCACCCACCTACACAACACCTACACACCCCACACCCACAGGTTCCTGCTGCCGGGCGAGTACACCCAGATGGCGGGTGAGTGTGTTGGGGGGGGGCGGTATGAGTAAGTGTGTGAGGGTGATGGGGCGACGTGTGCCGCGGTTGCGATGGCGTGTCCCGTACCCCACCGGCGGCGCACCACCTGCCCCGCGCCTATCCCTCCCCCTCCCCTTGTTGGCTTCTTCCCATCCAGCCAATGTCTTGCCGTACGCCTGGCGCCACCCCGCCACCACCCCGCAGCGACTCCCACCCCCCCCCCCCACCCCGCACCGCCACTTCTCAACCCTACAACGCCCCTCCACCCCTCCACACACACCCGCCCACCCCCCGAACAAACAGGCCGCGCCGGGCGCCGCGGTTTGGACGCGGTGGGTCACGTGCTGCTGGCGGTGTGGGACGACGGCCGCGACATGGCGGCGGGTGCGTGGCTTGGGTTGGGTGGGTGGGGTTGGGTTGGGTTTGGGGGGGGGGGGTTACTGTGAACCAATCCCGTAAAGAGACATCAGCGCTGCTAGGAGAAATTGCAGCCGCATGTGCGAGCTACTGTACGTCACCGTAGGTAGTCGGGCGTCTTGGGCAGTGGAGCGGCAGGTGGACGTAGCAGTCCAGAGCAGCTCCGAAGTCACGTCAGAGCTGCGCGCGGACCCCCGCGCTCAACTAATTACTGCGCCCAGGCAAACGTACGGGGCTTTGGGGGGACAGCCGGAGGGGCAGGGGGAGGAGGGGGGGAGGGTTATGAATAAGGTACGGCATACGGATAGGGGGGGAGAAAGCAAGGTCGCGGTGGGGGAAGGGGAGGGGCCAGTGCGCCGCCGTGCACAGACCGCAGTTTTGGCCCCCAGGTGGGCCCCCCCGCACCGACACCATCCCCAACCCACACCCTCTCATCCACACGCCCCTCTAACCCCCACCCGCTACGCCTTCGCGTTTTACAATAATCATGAGCGTAACCTTCTCCCCCCCACACACACACACACGCCCCTACACCCACACCCACACCCAAAGGCGAGTCGGAGCTGCGCGCCATGCTGACGGGGCGCGGCGTGAAGCTGGAGAGCCAGTTCCGCCTCACGTACGGCATGATCCTAAACCTGCTGCGCGTGGAGGACCTCAAGGTACAGGGTGTGGCGGGGGAGAGGGCGTGGGTGGTTGGGGGGGAGGGTAGTTCATTCCAGAACCCAAAGCAACCGGCCGAGTAAAGTTTGTATGGGCGGGCCCTTGCCATCCCCCAGACTGCAATTCGGTTCTAAGGCTGGGTTTCACAACACCTCCCCACGCGCCCTGGTCCTACCACCACCTCCCCACGTACCGCTTTTCCAACCATCCTTGCAACCCCCCTCCCCAAAATCCCAACCCCCCACCCGCCCCAACACCCCACCCACCCCCTGCTGCAGGTGGAGGACATGCTCAAGCGCTCCTTCGCCGAGTTCCACGCCCAGCGCTCCGCCCCCGCCGGCGCCGCCGAGCTGGCGGCTGTGGAGGCGGAGCTGGCGGCGGCGGCGGCGGCGCCCTGGCCCTCCACCGCGCTGGGCTGCGGGCGGGAGGAGGTGGAGGGGTATGCGGACGTGTGTGAGGCCATTGAGCGCCTCAGCGGCCAGCTGCAGGTGCGGGCGTGTGTGTGGAGGGGGTGAGGGGGCGGGGAGAGGGGGCGCCGAGGGCGAGAGGGGGAGGTGTCGCTTTGCCGACGCATTCGAGTTGTTTTAGCTTGGTCTTGGGTATTCACGCCGCCCGCCCCAGCACCCACGCGCCCACACCCACCCACCCACTCGCTATGCACCATCTGATCAACCCACCCACTCCACAAACACACACACGCCTCCACACACACACGCCTCCACACACACCCGCCCCTCCCCCCGCCACAGGACACGCTGTCCTCCAACAAGTCCTTCCAGCAGGCGCTGGTGCCGGGCCGCCTGGTGCTGTACGCCAATCCCGTCAACGGCCTCACAGAGCCCGCACTGGTGCTGGGAGACGCCCCCGCCGCCCCCGCCGCCGCCCCGCTCGGAGCAGCGGCGGCAGCGGGGCCGCTGACCAACGCCGGGGCGGCGGCTGCCGCCGCCGCCGCGTCCAGCCTAAGCGCCGGCACCGCCGGCGTTGGCGGCGGCGGCGGTTCGTCAACTGGCGCTGCCGCCGCCACGCCGGACCCGCGGCGGCTGTATCTGTTGGTGCTGCACCGGCCGGGGGCGGCGGATGCGGCGCACGAGGCAGCGGCGGCGGCGGAGAGGGCCAAGGCCGGTGGCGGCGGCGGCGGCATGCCGTCGGCAGCAGGAGGTGCGAGGGCGTGCGAGGGCGTGTGCGAGGGCACGTGTTTCGCTCGGCAGGGCCCTGCCCTATCCCCTGATACGCGTCGTCCGTGTGCCCTTTCTCGCCCTCCCCTCGGTGATTCAGCTTGGTTTGGTAATCACTACAAACCCCCGTTCCCCCGACTTGCAACAATTGCAACAACAGCTACTGATGCCACGGGTCGCCCCAGTTTCTCCCTAGCCCCCCTGATCCCCCACTTCACCCCTCACCCCGCAGGAGGCGGCGGCGGCGGCGGCGGCTTCGCAGGTCTGACGGCACTGAGCAAGAAGAACCAGGACCTGGACGGTGCGTGCGTGCGTGCGTTGCAGGGAGAGGGGGGCGCATGCATCACTGGGTGCGGGGTTGTGGTATGTGTGAATGCAGAAGGGGCGGCCGGGAGGGGGCCCTGCGGCGGGCGTCCGACTTTGCGCCCAGCGTACAGTTGCCTGTGGTTGCCATCCGCGGCCCGGCCGATGTGATGTGGCGCACACCCTGGCACCTCCATTTAATAGAAGCACACACCTGCTGCGGCCTACATGATGCCACCACCACCGACACACGAAAGACACTCTCGTGTTTCCTAACACACGAAGCACACTCTCGACACGCCCTCTCCCCGCCCCCACAGACGTGTTCGGCGGGCTCAGCGTCGGCAAGGGCAAGGGCAAGGGGGGCGGCGGCGGCGGCGGCGGCCTGGGCGGCGGCGGCGGCTTCGGCTCGGGCCCGCCGCCGCCGCTGCCGGTGCCGCACTACGGCGTTGAGGCGGGGCAGCACTATGCGCTCGTGGCGGACGGCAGCAGGTGCGAGGCTGCTGGGTGCAGGTTGTGAACACCAGCCCAATCTAAACCACGATTAACTAGACGAGGGACAGGCAGGTGTAATTTGCGGCAATACAGAGCAGTGCACTCATGTTTACTCAAGACGTGAAGGCCAGACAAAGCCGTACAGAGTAGCAAGGGGGTGGCGGTGGTGTGGGTCGTGGGGTGTGGGTGCGGCGCGGGGGTGCGGGGTGCGGGGAGGCGGTGCTGGGATGTGGCGAGGATCGTTGGACTGGAATGGCACTAGCGCTGGTGCTGGGGTGGGTGTGGGTTAGGGTGTGGGGCTGGGGCTGGGGCTGGGGCTGGGCGCCGCGGGGTGGGCTGAGCTACCTCCTTGGTTTGGGTTCGCTCGGTCCGTTGCTTTGGGTTTGGGACTAACCTAATCCCGCCCCTACCCTCCCCCTGCCCCTGGGGGCGCCGCGCAGGTCGGTGGTGGGCGTGTGCCGCGCGCGGCTGCGGCTGGACGGCGGCGAGCAGGAGGTGCTGTGCTGCGGCGGCGACTGGGCCGCGGACGGCGTGCGGCGCGCGCTGACGGCGGCCCTGCGCGGCATTGCCAAGGCGGTGGACGAGGCGGCGGAGGCGGGTGAGGGGCGCGCGGGGGGCGTGCCAGTGTGTGTGTGTGTGTGTGTGTGTGTGTGTGTGTGTGTGTGTGTGTGTGTGTGTGTGTGTGTGTGTGTGTGTGTGTGTGTGTGTGTGTGTGTGTGTGTGTGTGTGTAACTACGGTTTACAGTTGCTTGATAGAACCTCGTGATCGAGTGTCCTGAACAACTAACCAGCGCTGGAGCCAGGCTCCAGCACAGTAGTGTTCGCATAGTCTGGTAGTGCGTGTCTCCCAAGCATATGCGCGAAGTACGGCACTCTTACACAACCACACACGCTCACGGACACACGGACACACGCCCCCGCCGGCCGCCCTCCCCCCCCCCCCCCAGGCAGCGCCGAGCTGCCGCTGCTGGATCCGCGTGTGGACTTCAAGATTGCGGACGTGGACGCGGTGCAGGCGCTGCTGGCGCGGGCGGCGCTGCAGGTGGGCGGGCGGGTGGGTGGGGGGCTTGTGAGGGTGTGGGTGGGCGGGTGCTTGTGAGGGGTGGCCGTGGGTGGGAGCCGGTGGGTGGGGTAGGCGGGCGGGCGGGCGGGTGGTGGTTTGCGGGTTGTCAGTGCAGCCCCCACTGCACCACGCGCCGCGCCGCGCCGCACCACTGTCGCCAGCGCCGCCCGGTGCCTGTGTGCGAGTCCGGAGGGGGCAGAGGTCCGAAGGGCCGGAGGGTGCGGAGGTGCGCCGTGTGTCACCATGTCCTCAGAGCTCACAGCCCCGCGCGCCCGCCTCCTGATGTCAACGCCCGCCCCTCCCGCCGCCAACCCACCCGTGCACACCCTCATTACACACACACAACATGTCAAACACGTGCCAAACACACACGTGTCAAACACACACGCCCACGCCCACAGACCCAGCGCGCCGCGCTGCGCCCGCACCGCGACCCGGGGCTGGTGGAGGCGTATGCGGCGGTGCGGCGGCAGCGGCGGCTGGCGGCGCGGCGGCAGGAGCTGCGCCACCAGCTGAGCGACGCCAGTCTGCAGCAGGTGGGGGGGTGGGGGGGGGGAGGCGGGTGAGGGTGCGTGTGTGAGGAGGCGGTATGTGCGTGTAAGACGGCGCACGGAAATCCCATTCCCTCATTCCCTAACCTCTGCTGTTCCTGGCTCAATACGGTAGCCATGGATGTAACCCCCCACCCCTCCACCCCACCCGCCTCCCTCCGCCTCCCTGCCTCACCCCACCCCACGCCGCCCTCCACACACACACACACCCGCCCAGCTGCCCGAGTTCGAGCAGCGCGTGCGGGTACTGCAGCGCCTGGGCTACCTGGCGGACGACCGGTCGGTGACGCTCAAGGGCCGCGTGTGCTGCGAGATCCAGTCCACGCAGGTGGGTGTGGGGTGTGAGGTGGGTGGGCGTGTGGGTGGGTGGTGTGGGTGGGGGGGGCGGGGGAAGGTGGGACCCTGCGGGTCCCTTCGAGGGCTCGACCAGCCTTCAATGATACACGTCTCCCTCACACACCCTTGAAACACGCACGCACATCACCCCACCAACACCCACCCCACCCACCTCAACCCCACTACACCCCCACCACCACACACCTCAACCCCGCACCCACCCACCCCGCCCGCCAGGACGAGCTGGTGGCGGCGGAGGCGGTGTTCAGCGGCCTGCTGGGCGAGCTGTCTCCGGAGGAGGCGGTGGCGCTGCTGTCGGCGCTGGTGTTCCAGGTGGGGGCGGGAGGAGGGGATAAGGCACGGGGCTTGAAGGTGGCTCAGCATTCATCCAAACACCGTGGCACACGCACTGTCATACACACGCTCACCCATCACCCGTTATCACACACCTAACGCGCGCGAGCAGGAGAAGTCGGAGGTGGAGCCGGTGCTGCCGCCGGCGCTGGCGGCGGCGCGCGAGGCGCTGACGGCGCTGACGGCGTCCACGGCGGCGGCGCAACGGGCGGAGGGCCTGGACATCAGCCCCCAGGAGCACGTGGCGGAGGTGCTGCACTGCGGACTCATGGAGGTGGGGGCGGGTGGGGGGGGAGGGGCGGGGTAGAGGTGGGGTGTGAGGTGTGTGAGGGTGGGTGGAGGGGGTGGGTGGGGTATGGCGGGGCGGGGCGGGGCTTTGCAAGTTTTGCTATCCTTGCAGCTCCCCAGCTTGGGCTGCTGTTCACAACCCCCACCTCACTCTCACCTCGCCTCATTCCCACCACCCCACTCTCAACCCGTCCCGCTGCCCCCCCCCCACACACACCCCTAACCCCCCCCACCCCGGCAGGTGGTTTACGAGTGGGCTCGCGGCACGCCCTTCGCGGCCATCACGGCGCTGACGGACGTGATGGAGGGCTCCATCGTGAGGGCCATGGTGCGGCTGGACGGCGCGTGCAGGGAG
The DNA here is from genome assembly GCA_016834605.1 of Chlamydomonas incerta. NCBI lineage: Eukaryota > Viridiplantae > Chlorophyta > Chlorophyceae > Chlamydomonadales > Chlamydomonadaceae > Chlamydomonas > Chlamydomonas incerta. Next base: position 170,374 of record JAEHOC010000043.1, on the reverse strand, counting down.
CTGCAGGTGAGGAGAGGGGTGGGCGGGGGGGGGGGGGTTGTAAACACCAGCCCAATCTAAACCCAAGCGAAACTAGACAAGGAGCAGGCAGGTGCAGTTGGCGGCAATACCGGGGGGGAGGGGGAAGGGGGAGGGGGGGTTGTGAATACCAGCCAAAGCTAGACCAAGCTAAACTAGGGCAAATGGGGGGTGGGGGCTTCCACGGTGTCACGGTCTAAGGGGCTCGGTCGGTTCGCCTCCTGCCCAATCCCACCCACTTATGCCTGCCCCGAGCACGTCACCAGGGCGCTCCCCTCACACCTACCACTAATGCCGCACGCACACGCTACACACGCACACGCCACACGCGCGTGCGCGTCGCTGGCTGCTGTGGTCCCTTCGTTTGCCCAACACATGCGCACACGCACTTGCTGCCCCCCTACCACAATGGCACGGCACCACGCCGCTGCAGGACGCGGCGCGGGTGATGGGCAACACGGCGCTGTTCCAGCTCATGGCCGCCGCAAGCGCCGCCATCAAGCGCGACGTCATCTTCGCCGCCTCGCTGTACGTGGCGTGAGGGGGGGCAGGGCGGCGTGAGGGGGTTGGGGGGCGGCGGTGTACGTGGCAGGAGGAGGGCGTGTGAGGCAGGGGTGGGCGTGAGGCAGGGGCGCTGCTGCCGTGGAGGAGGATGAGGAGGGCAGGAGGGGTTGCGTTGCGCAGCGGTGTGGGCGGGCGTTGCTGCGGAGGTGGCTGGGAGCGCGGGCGGCGGGGCAGTGCGCACAGTGCGATCACATCCGCCGTGTGTCCTGTCTGTGGCGGGTTGGAAGGGTCGGCACGTGGGCATGGCAGCGCGGTCGGCACCCTCTGGGGTCGCGGCGCACAAAACAGATCATGGGGCGCGTGCGGCTGTGGGGTGCGATGAAATATTGCCATCAACGTTGGGTCGCCATGGGCTCATTCGTGTCGGCACGTTACCGTATGTTGAGGTTGCCGGTCGTTTGCGAGGTCGATTGCGCCAGTAGGCAGACAGGGCCGGAGGCTGCGGTCATGTGTCGGGCCCGGGGACTTGGAGGACGAAACCGCAGCCTAAAGCCCACAGCTGTGAGGCTTCTGTGACACCACGTGCCCCATGAGGCCATGGCGCCCCCGCCGATGGCGCCGCCAGCGCCGCCAGCGCCAGCCGGACGGGGCCGGGCGGGGCCGGGCAGGGTTCGGTCCGAATGGGGGGTTGCTATGTACGATTGATTTTCCTCACCACAGTTCTGCTGTGCTCACTTATCAGTGACTGAGCTGCATACTTGAATTTACGAATTTGATCGCGCACCGTGAACCGCGACTCGCTGCCACGCACACAACTAACACAACTACTTGAACGAGCGCGTCTTTTACGCCTTCATATTTCACTGCCTCGAGACTTTCCTAGCTATACGTCAGCGTTAGATTGAAAGCGTTGGCTTCCAGCGAGGTCCCAGGTTCAAAGACTTGTCATTGAGTCAACGGATGGCCGCTCAATCTTGAGCGCCGCGACAGCGTCTTCGCGGCGGTTTGCCGACAGCGACGCCAGCAGCGGTGGCAGCAACGCGACTGCCAGCGCCAGTCGCTCGCAAGGCCACACCACCACCAGCAGCACCAGCGGCGAGGAGGACAGTGTCGCTGACGACTGGGAGGACAGCGCGGACGCAGCGGCGGCCGAGGCGGCGGCCGCCCGGTTCATGGCGACCGCCCAGCCGCACGCCGCCGCGCAGCTGCTCGCGGCGGCAGCAGAAGCGCACACGCATGCCGAGGCGGCGCAGGGCATGGAGGCGCAGCAGCAGCAGCAGCCGGTGCTGGCCGCTATCAGCGAAGAGGTGAGCGAGTGCAGTAGTAGCCCTACGGGGCTGGGCTGGTGCATGCGCCGCTCTGATGCGCGCAGCGTTCCGTGTTAAGGAGCTAGGCTGCCGCGCTCGTGCAGCGGTGCAGCAGCCCATCGATCAGGAACCCGCGTACTGCCCACCTGCCGTACGTGCGCCCAATCTGCCCAATCCTGCTGCACCTTGACCTGCTGACACATGCATGCCCGTACCATTGCATTGCAGGAGAAGCTGGAGAAGGCCTGCGCCGAGAGCTTCCTCCGAGCGTGCGGGCTGTCGTGCTGCCGGCACGTGAAACAGCTCGGCTGCGGCGGCTTCGGCCGCGCGGACCTGGTGTCCGTCAAGTACCCGCCGTGCGGCGGCGGCGGCAAGCTGCGCGCGGTGCTGAAGACGCTGCTGCCGCGGGCGGACGGACGGACGGACGGACGGACGGACGGACGGACGGACGGACGGACGGACGGACGGACGGACGGACGGACGGACGGACGGACGGACGGACGGACGGACGGACGGACGGACGGACGGACGGACGGACGGACGGACGGACGGACGGACGGACGGACGGACGGACGGACGGACGGACGGACGGACGGACGGGCCGCCGCTGTCGGCCGCGCTGCAGCGTGAGGTCCGGGCGATGCGGGCGGGCGCCGGCCACCCCAACATCATCCAGATCTACGACAGCTGCACCCCCGCCGCCGCGCACGCCGACCGGCCGCACGCAATCCTCATGGAGTACGCGGCCGGCGGCTGCCTGGCTGACTTCCTGCTGGGTGAGCGAGTGAGGGCGGCACCGGCGCCGTTAGTGCCGTTACTGCCGTTACTGCTGCCCAATCACCCCACCTATCCCACGCACCCCGACACACACCATGCCCTTCCCTACCTGGGTGTGCCCACTGACTTGTGACAAGTGCAGCAGCACGAGATGGAGCGCCAGTTTGCAGCCCATGCTAAGGAGCTGGTAGCCACCACGACGGTCTCCGACATCCTGCGGCTCCAACGCGCGTCCAGCGTTGCACCGCTGATGCCCTGGGCACACCTGCGCGCCTTCATCCGCGGCCTGCTGGGCGCCCTGCAACAGCTGCATGCCCAGGTGCGTGCGTGCGGTGTGCGTCGGCAGTTCGGCACAGCGCGTGCAGCAGGTGCATCATTCTAACACCTGCGTGGTGTGCCGGCTGGGGCGTGTGCGTGCCGTACGTACGTGCCATGCACAGGGGCAAGGCCCTAGGCCCCCATAACCGCTTGGTTCCCCGCATCCCGCCCTACCTCCTGCAGGGTGTGTGTCACGGCGACATCAAGCCGTGCAACATCTACGCCACGGCTGGACCCGCACGCGCGCAGCAGCGGCGGCCGGCGATGGATCCTGGGGGACCTGGGCAGCGCGTGCTGGGCTGTTGCTGTGGATACGGCCGCCGGTCAGGAGGCGGCGCCGGCCGCGGGCGGGTCCGCCGCCGCCGCCATTATTTCCGAGGACGCGCCCATTGCCGCCGTGTCGGGCAGCCCGGGCTGGTGCAGCTTGGAAGTGGCGAGCCTCATGGCCAAGGGGAACAGCGGTGGCCACTCCGCGCACCCGATCACACTCAAGTGAGTGGATGGATGGATGCGCACTGGGTGGGCAGGGGTGGGGTGGGCAGGGGTGGCGCGTCGCAGGGTCAGGAGCTGTCTGGAGCCTGTAGTGTGCTCTGTCGTGCGCTCCCAGCAATCCCAGCCGTTATTCCTGCGGTCGAGGACAGCAATAATGCATGCAGCGGCCTTCAACCATTCATGCGAGTTACGGGTGCGGTGGAGAGGTGTGTGGAATTGCAAAAGAAACACTCATGCCGCTCTGGCGGCGCTTGATTGCTTGCCGCACTTAACCAGGCGGCCCCATAATCCAGATGTGGACCTTGCCTGACACCCGGCCGTTTGTTCCTCGGTTTCCGTTCCCCCATTGCGCTCCCCTGTTCAGGAGCGACATGGCCTCGCTGGGACTGGTGGTCGCGGACATCATCGGCCTGCGGTACAGCCGCGAGCACCAGGCGTACCTGCACGGCAGGGCCCAGCTGTCGGACTACACGCCCCCGGGCCTGGCCGACCTGGTGGCGCAGCTGACCCGCCCGGTGCCGTGCGAGAGGCCCAGCCCCGCGGCCGCGCTGCAGCACGCCTGGCTGCAGCAGGGGTAGGCCTGGCTGCAGCAGGGGTAGCAGGCAGGCGGGGCAGCGCTTGCCAGCCAGCGGCGGGCGGCAGAAGATAGAGCTCTCTTAATGTGGGGCCAGGATTATTCCAGATTCCGTGGCGGCACAAAGTACTTTGGCTTTTGCAACGACCTTGGTGCCGCCATAGTGGGCCACCGAAAAGCGCCCGTGTGCCCCGGGGCAGTTGCAAGGGCCTTGGCAATGGCAGGCGTAGGGCTGGCCGTGTGCTGGGGGTGCTCAGGCCGGCTGTAATCATTCACTTATTTGTTGAACTTCGTGACTTGGGCACGGTACTTGACGATACCATGCCGCCAGCGTGGAGGCGTAGCGCTTGGCAATGCCGCTCGGGGCAGGCCGTGGGGTTTGAGAAATCGTGGGGAGCCGATCATGTGAACAGGTGGGGCTGGGTGCGCCGCGGCTGGCAATCCAGATTCAAGCCCTCTCGGCTGTCTGATAGGCTCCGGGGCTGTCGCCACTGTCGCAGTGAAGCTCCTGGGTGTGGTGCGAATTCACACGCACCATGGGCACCATGGCCCGCAAACTCCCGGCCTAGCGGAATGCGAATTCACACGCACCATGGGCACCATGGCCCGCAAACTCCCGGCCTAGCGGAATGCTGTGCGGGTTGCTGCAGCCCGTGCAGCTCCGTGCGCGGCTGGGGCACCAATATCGTATCTACGGAATGACTAAATGAGTCCGGACCAGTCCTGCATGCACTCCCGGCACCGGCGCAATCCGTCCGTGCGTGCCGCACACGCTACCCAACACCACCGCGGCCTCCATGCAGGCCCAAGGCAGGGCCCCGGTCCCGCCCACATCGAGCTGTCGGCTGCGCTGGCAGCGCACGCGCAAACCAGTTCCCGCCACAAATCAGTTCCAACCTGCCGCAGTCCTGTACGTGCATATGTACTCCTCCGTGCCGTGCTGCGCCTGCTCCTTGATACTGCTGGTACTGACTGCAGTGGTACGGAAGCCCACCAATCCCAATTCCTGAACTTCGCAGCGGAAGCAGTGCTACCGATACATCCCCAGATTGCAATCGGCCAGCAACACCCGCACCCTCCCGCCCTCGGCTACGGCCAACACCGCAGCCACAGCCGCTAGGCCACAGCCGCCGCTCCTGCCGCCGCTGTGCGCGAGCGCGTGCGCGCCGCCGGGCCGCTGCCCCGGCCTGGCGCCGCCCCCGCCGCCGCCCCCACCCCGGCCGTGTCGCCCGCCCGCCTCTTGGCGGCCCGCTGCTCGGCCTCCGCGCTCAGGCGCTGCAGCTGCAGCAGCAGCTCGGCGCACCCCGGCGGCTGCAGGTCGGGCCGCTCCGGCCAGCTCAGCGACTGCCGCCAGTGCCGCGCCTCCGCGGGCTGCAGCTCGTCGTGCGGGTGCTGCTGCAGCTGCTGCGGCGGGGAGGACGAGCAGGCGGCGGAGGAGGAGCAGGCGGAGGAGGAGGGGGAAGGCCCCTCGCCAGTGCCGCCAGCGGTTGTTGTGCTGGCGGCTGCCACCACCGCCACTGTGGCCGAGGCGGCGGCGGGCGCGGGCAGCCACACGTCGCGGTAGCGGCCGCCGTTGTTTATCTGGGGGCAGTGAGGGGGCAGTGAGGGGGCAGTGGGAGGGCAGTGGGAGGGCAAGGGGTAGTGTTGGAGGCAGCAGAGGTCAGTGAGAGGGCAGGGCAGTGATGGAGGGCGGGAGGCGGTGGTAGCCGCGTGCTGCGGAGGGAACAGGCCACGTCATGGGAAGCCTGTGCTGGTGTTTGCACAACCCCACTTCGACCCCAATGCGCTCATCGATCTCCGTTACACCCACCTAGCCGCCTATCCACCCAGCCCCGCCAGCGCCCCCCTCCCTCCCCCAGGCCCCACCCACCAGGCAGCCGGCGTAGTCCACCGCCTTGAGCAGCTCCAGCTCCACCGCCGCGGCGCCAGCCCACCAGGCGCCCGGCGCCGCAGCCTGCAAGTCCACACGGTAGGCGGGCAGGTGCAGGTCGGTGTGCGCGGCCGGGCCGCCGCCGCCGCCGCCACCGCCTGCCCGCGCCGCCTCCTCGACGCATGCCCCTTTCTTCTTCCTCCCCCTCGGCCCCCCTGCGCCCGCCGCCTCCGGCTGCGCCTGCGCCTGCGGCCCAGCCGCCTCCCGCGCCGCCATCACCTCCTGAAGCCGGGCCTCCAGTGCGGCGGGCAGCTGCTGGACCGCGGCCGCGGCGGCAGGCGGGGCGGGGCTGGGGCAGCGCGGCTCGACGGCGCGGCCGCCCTTGGGACACACGAGGTACCTGCGCGCAAGTGATTTGGGGGCCGCAAAGGTGCATCGAGCCGCGCCGTCGCGTTGGGTTTCACCCCGGATTCTTGACGCCCCCCTGTAGGCATTTGCCCTCGCGGCCCCGCACCTCCACCTCCACCGGCCTCACCCACCCCCCCACCCCCCCACCCACCGGTAATAGAACCTGAACCCGCGCGCCTGCAGCTGCAGCCACAGCTCCGCCTTGTCCACCTCGTTGAAGCGGGCGCCGGCTGCTGCGGCGGCGGCGCCCGGCGCGCCGCCGGCCCCGCCCCCCGCCTCCCCCTCCTCCGCCTCCTCCTCCCGGTCCTCAGCGGCGCTGCGGCCGCGGCTGCGCAGGTTGTAGCTGTGCTGCGGGGCGGCCGCGAGGCGCACCGCCCGCCGCATGACCTCCTTGGGCCCAAGGAAGCCGCCGTAGCCGCTGTAGCTGTGGAAGCGTTGGGCCAGACCTCCCACACCGGCTGCAGGGGGCGGGGGGCAGTTTGGGGCAAGCAGCAGGCAGCGGGGGCCAGTGGGGCAGGGGGCGGGGGGCAGGGCCCAGTGAGGCAGGGGCCAGTGGGGCAGGGCCCAGTGGGGCACGCAGCAGGGGGCAGGGGCCAGCCCACCGCGTCAGGCCACCTCCCGAGTCGGCACCACACGTTTGGGAGGGGTGGGGGCGGCACAACCCTTGACGCCGCAGTCACGCGTGCTGCAAGCAGGACGGCAGGCCCAGGCCCAGGCCCAGGCCCAGGCCCACGCTCTCACGCTCACGCTCACGCTCACGCTCACGCTCACGCTCACGCTCACGCTCACGCTCACGCTCACGCTCACGCTCACGCTCACGCTCACGCTCACGCTCACGCCCACGGTGACGCTCACCTCCCATGCCAAGATAAAAAGGAATAATGTGGCTCGGCTCCGGCTCTTTCTCCGGCTGCTGCTGCTGCTCCTGGCCCGGGGCGGGCGGCGGCAGCACGCCCCACTCGTACACGCCCTGGGCCCGCGGCGGCTTCCAGCCCTTGGCGGGCCCGCCGCCGCCGCCGCCGCCGCCGCCGCCGGCCCGCTGCTGCTGCGCGGCTGCGGCACGCGCGGTGCGTGTGGGCAGCACGGGCACCCAGGCGCTGAAGCCGTGGAACAGCCTGCAGGGGCGGGAGGTGGCGGGGGGGGGGCGGGAAGCCGGGGTGGCACACAGGTGGGGTCAAGGGAGGAGCCCAAGGTAAACCAACCTAACTAGACTGGGGAAGCGCATCCGTGAACTCGTGCACCTCCAGATTTGACAACGGGGCCAGGGGGACGCCAGGGGAGGATGCGAGGGTGGCCTCCTCAGCACGCCGGGAGCACGCGTCGAGACACGATGCGCGGTGAGCCCCCACAGAATTTCAGTTGCCCACTGCCCTCCGAACTGCCCACTGCCCTCCGAAACCCCCTGCGAGCGAGCGGGCGAGCGGCATGATGCGCAACACGCCCCTCCTCCACACACATGATAAAAGCGGCGCGACTCACGGGTGGCTGTGCGGGATGTCCTCCCGCAGCACACGGTGGTTGAAAAGCGCCCCTGGCCGCGCCGGGAGCTGGTCCGGGTCCCTGCGCCACGGCTTGGGCGGCGGCGCGACGGCCATGAGCCGGGACGCCCGCTGGGCCAGGCTCCCCCCGCTGTCCTCCTCCCCTGCCCGCGCGCCGCAGCCGCTGTCCGCCGGCAGCCCAGCCGGCGCCTCCTCCTCCTGGGCCGGCTTCCCCGCGTCCCGCTGCCGCTGCGGCAGCGGCGGCGCCGCCGCCGCCGCCGCCGCCTCGCCGCCGCCACCGCCGCCGCCCGCCAGCAGCTCCTCTAGCTCCGCCACCACCACCGGGTGGCCGTGCAGGTAGGCCTTGTGGAGCACCGCCACCAGCCGCGTCTTGTGCGGCGGCGGCGGCGGCGGCCCACCGGGCTGCGCCGCCGGCGGCGCCGCGGCTGCGCCCCCTGCCGCCGCCGCCGCCGCCGCCTGGTCCTGCTCCGCCTCCAGCCGCGCGCACAGCTGGAGCAGGTAGTCCTTGGAGCGGCGGCTGATGCGCGATTGGAAGGAGTTGAAGGTATTCATGCCCCTCCGTGTGTAGCTGCCCGACTGGGCGTCACCTGCGCCCGCCGCATCCACCACCGCCACCGCCGCCGCCGCCGCCGAAGACGACGACGACGACGGCGGTGCGCACCGCCGTGCCCGGCGGGTCTTCTGCCGCTCCACCCACAAGTGGCCTCCCCCCCACAGCTGGCCTTCCGCCTGCGCCGCCTGCGCCTGCGCCTGCACCAGCGCCTGCAGCTGGGGCTGGAGTGCCGGCCCGCTGGCGGAGGCGCTGGTGAGAGCGCCGCAGCTGCGGAAGCCGGGCTTGGGCGGCGGCGGCAGCGCGGCCACATCGCCGCCGGTCTCGTCGTGCCGCTGGCCACTGGCGGCGGCAGGGTCAGCGCGCTGCTGCTGCTGATGGTGCTGGTGCTGGTGGGTGGGCGGTGAAGTAGCCGCGGGCGGCGGCAGCGCCAGAGGCGAGGCGCAAGGCGAGGCCGGCGCTGGCGGCGAGGCAGGCGCGGCCGGCAGCAGCTCAGGCGGGCCGCCGGAGCTGCGTCGCGCGCCGCCCCCGCTGCTGGCCCTGGAGCTGCTCCGCCGGTGCGGGTGCCGATGCGGGTGTGGGTGCGGGTGCGGCTCCGCGCTGCCGGGACCGGGGCTGGCCGGGGCATCCGCGCACACGGTGGCGGCCGGCAGGCCGAGCGCGGCGGGGCCGGTATGGTTGGGCGACGGGCCGGTGGCGCCTGCCACACCCGCCGCTGCAGCCACCGCCACGGCAGCCGCCACCACCATTGCACCAGGGGTGGCAGGCGACACAGCCGCGGCGGAGGGCCGAGGTGGCGCGGCCGCGCAAGCGGCACAGGTGCCAACGGTCGCAGAGCAGATACTGCGCTCGACTGCCCCCGCCCAGGGTCCCCCACCGCCGCCGGGCTGGCGCACGTCGCCTGCGCCGCCGCTGCCGCCACCCGCACCGCCTCCCGGCCCCCGGCCACTACGGCGCCGGGGCCGGCTGCCACGCCCACCACTGGCCGGGCTGGAGGCCGGCGGCCACTGCGGCGGCGCGGCCGGCGCCTGCGACTGCTGCTGCTGTCGCTGCGGCGGCGACGCGGGCGGCGGCGGGGACGGCAGCGGGGAGCTACACGGGGTGCCCCACGCCTCCGACTCAGAGTCCTCATCCTTGTGGTGTGAGCACGCAGGCCGAGCCGCACCCAGAGGGCTCTGCGCCACGCCCGCCGCCCCGCTGCCGCAGCCGCTGCCGCCCGACCTGCCGCCCGACCCCATCGCGGGCGAGAGCGGCAGCGGCGGCGACTGTGAAGTCGAGCCCGGGCCACCCAAGCCGCTCGCTACACAGGCGGCCTTGGTGTCGCCGGCCGCATGCACCGCCGCCGCCGCCGCGGCGCCCTGGGGAGCCCTGCAGCTCGCGGCCCGCAGCGGGTTGCGCCCCAGCCACGACAGCGCCACCGCCAGCAGCCGCCGGGAGGCTTCCTTGGGCGGCTGCCCTGACGCTGCCGGCGGCGCTGGCGGTACCGGTGGCGGCGGCGCCGCACCGGCCGCGCCAAGCTCGGCTCCCCCAGCACCGGCCGCGCCCTCCGCTGCCGCTGTCAGCGCGACAGGCTCCACTCCAGGGCGGCGAGCGGCGGGCGACCCGGCCGGTGCCGAGCTGGCGGCGGCACCTGAGCTGGCGGCGGAAGGGCAGGCCGCGACCGCGGCAAGGCTGGAAGCGGCTGCGGTCGGCGCCAGGGGGGCGGAGCCGGGTGCCGGCGGGCTGGAGCTGGGCGGCGCGGACGCCACCCCCGGGGGTGGCTGCAGCGCCCCGGGCGCTGAGCCCAAGCGCTTGCGCCGTGGCTTCGCGCCTGCATGTGAGACACCGAGCGGCGCCGACACCTGCCCTGTCGGTGCCGCACCTGGACCTGCATCCGCACATGCACATGCATCCACACGTGCCCCGGTCCCCGCCTGGCTGCTGGCCCCGCCCCCGTCCTCGCCCGGCACCTTGCCCTCACCCGCCGCGGCATCCTTGCCGCCGCTGGCAGCACATGTGAGCTCCGTGCTCCGCGCCACCACCCCAGTGCCCTTGCGGCTGCCGCGCGGCTTTGGCCGCAACGCCGACGACGCGGCGGCGGCGGGCGCCGCGCCAGACGGCGCCAGGGGCCCCAGTGGACCGGCCAGCGGCTGCGGCACCCGCGGCCCCTGCGGCGCCCCCGGCTGTGGCTGTGTGGCGCCGCCCTCCGGCAGCGAGCCCCACGAGGCCTCAGCCGGGAGCTGGCCCTGGGCCCCCGGCCCCTGCGCCCGCCGCGGCTGCTGCTCACGCGGCCAGCGGGCGCCGGCTGGTGCCGCTGCTGCGCCGCCGCCACCGCCGCCGCTGTTGCTGCCGCCCCGCGCCTGCGCCTGGAGCGACCTGTCCTGCTGCGCCAGCTGCTGCTGCTGCGGCTGCTCGCCGCCACCTCCCATTATGCCTTCCCAGTAGAGCCTCCGAATTTCTTCCTGCGTCAGGCCGCAGCCCTTCCACTTGTTGCGGTGCTTGTCCCACTCCGTCTTTGGCCGCATGTTCACAGCGACCTTGTCGGGACCGGTGTCAGCCGCGGCGCTGCTGGCGGCCCGCGCAGTTCGCGGTTGGGCCCGGGGCCTGCCCCGACCGCGTTTCAGTCCGCCGGCGCTGACGTGGGCGCCCTGGCCCTGGTCCTGGGGTCCGGTGGTCGCTGCGCTGGAGGTGAGCCACGCAGCGCCAGTGGCAGCAGCCGCAGAATGGAGGGGGGCGTCCTGGTCCTGCCGCACCATGACAAGGGTACAAGTCACGCGCCGGCAGCGATCACCAAGAGAGGCTCAAAGCGCACCGACTGCCATGTAAAACTCACGAGGCAAGGCGCTGCGCAGCCGAGCGGCGCGTCGACGCTCGTCGGAGCGGGCATGGCTGAGGCTCCGGGCATGAACGCTGACTGTCGTAGCTGTTCTGCCGTTGATTTTTCTTCTGAGGCTTCAGGGGGCATATCAACGCATTCAAAGTTGCTGTTCTAGTTGCCAAGCCGTCGCCGTGCCATCAAGAGACCGGACGACGGAGTGCCCGTTTGCTGGGGCGTGGCAGAAACGAGCCAGCCCCCGGTCAACAGTGCATCAACAGCTCATCAGCGACTGCACCTAACAGTATTTCATCTATTGCGCCTGACTTTTGCTGACAGAAAGTTCCAGTGACCCCGAATTCATGCGCTTCGCGATCCAAACCCTAAACTATGTCAATACGGCCTGAAATATTGTAAATATCGAGCGTCTCATTGTGACACAGCACTCCAAAGACTATTCGTCGGGTGCACTTGGCAGAACTCCGCCAAAATGGACGTATTGTCGGTGGCTGCTTTCGAGGAGCGTGCTGCCACCGCAGAGGCTCGGCTGAGTGCTCTGGAGTCGCTCCTATCTGCAGGGACAGGTGCGTCGTCCCTAGCCGACACTAGAATCACGCTCGTTGCTGAGCAGCGCTGCATTTCGCCCATCCATGCGCGGCTTACACAATTGATCACCGTCGTTTGGTAGGGGCGGTTGACTCGGCGGCGCTCACGGAGCTGCGTGCGCTGCTGGTGGCTGCCAAGGAGGAGTCGGAGAAGGAGGCGGTGCAGAAAAAGTCGCTGGAGGAGGAGGTCTCCAAGCTGCGGTACCAGGTGCGCAGTGGGGGTGGGGGTGTAGGGGGCCGGGAGGGCGGGGTGGGGGTGGGTGGGTGGGAGGAGGCAGGCGGCGTGTCCGGGGCGGGTCGGGGGGGCGCAAGGGGCCCAGCAGGGTGAAAGGCGCGGGTCTGTTGCGTCCGGCTGACCAGCTGTGTCGCAACCGCGGCGCTCACGGCGTGGGGTCAGCGCTGGAGGCTCGTGGGCTACACGCCGGGTCGCGCTGCGTATGTGTGTGCGGGTGTGTACGGGTGTGTGCGGGGTGGGGCCGTGCTGGCGGTGCCCTGACTGCGGCGGGTCGCCCCTGGGCCCAGCCGAGATGGCGCCCCCCGACCCCCGACCCCTTCCCCCGACCCCGGCCAGCCGCGCCTGCTGTACTGCACGAGCATGTGCATGGGCACCCACCCTGCACCCACCCTGCTTCGTCATCATGCGCCCTGCCAACCGCCAACCGCCCAACCGTCAACTGTACACAGGTGCTGCACCTCAAGCGCGCGGTGCGGGAACTGGAGGCCCAGCACGCGCCCGCCGCCCGCTAGCTGGCTGCGTGCCTGGGTGCTAGGGGGTAGAGATGTGGGTGCCGGGGGGATGCGCTGCCCCGCGGGGTGCGTCGACCCCGGCTGCGCCCCGGCCGGCGGCTGTCGTACTGGCGGGGGGCGTGCGGGCCCAGTGGCAGCTGGGCCAGGGGTGTTGACGGCGCCAGTGATGGTGTGGTGACGACGCCGCGCACCGGCCCTGCTGCGCTGCCGAACGGGCAGCCGCGGCGCTTCCCGCGCAGCAGCGAGGGATGGCTGGGCGGTCGCTGGGCGGCCGCGGAGGTGGCCCAGCCCCCCCCCCCTTGGTTCCCAAGGAGATAGCTTGTTGTTGTTGTTGTGGTGGTGGTGGTGGTGGTGGTGGTGGTGGTGGTGGTGGTGGTGGTGGTGGCGTCTTGCGTTAAGGTGCGAGATGGCCACTTGGTTCGCGGCGGCGGCGGAGCGGGTGGGGTGGGGGAGGCAGTGGTAGGCATGGCCACGGTGGAGGCCGGAGAGCGTTTAGGTAGACAGGCTGGGAAGGTGGCGTGCTCCGACTCCGCACCCGCCATGGTCGTCGGGTAGTCGCGCGCGGAATGTGCGTGTTGGGCAAATGAGTGGCTGGGACGCGGACCAGTGATTGCCTCCCGGCTGCCCAGTAGCGTGGTCGGGCGGGCGGGTAGGATGCGCTGGGAGGCCGCGCGTGCCGCCAAGCAGACCTGCAAGTAGTGGTGCGGGCCGCCGCCCGCCTCGGTAGCTGATGATAGCTGGAGCTTGCGGTCCCAAACATGTCGCTGTAGTGCGTGCCCTCGACTGGGGTTGTTCACCGGCCCATGCTAGGCGACATGTAGCTAGCCGCTGGAGGAGTGCGGCAGTGGGCGGATGGATGTCAGCCGTATGTGTGTGGCGGCGGTGGGCGCCAGATGGCTAGCTCTGCGGGACAGCGGGCGCCCCCGTGGGGAGCGCCGCCAAATGCAGGCTTTTTGCTTGGGGGCGCTTCAGGCCCTGGGCGAGGGAGGGCGTGGCTAGACCAGGCTAGGCTAGGCTTCGGGGCTAGCAATGTGGCGTCCGTCTGGTCCGTTAGTTATGCGCCTGAGCGCCTCCTGCCGGGAGATGCAACCTGGAGTGGTGGCACGACTCTTGCGTACGGCGCTCCGTCCCCGCCCGTGCCCAGGGGGCTCCCCACGCCCGCAGCCAACCAACAACCTCCCTGGCACCTGCTTTGCGGGCCCTTGCAATTGGTTGGGGAACGGCCGCGGGAACGGCCCGGGGCGCATGAGATCCCTCCGCGCTAGCCCCAGCAGGTTGCTCAGCCCAGGGTCTTTAGTGAAGCCTGGCAACTGGCAACCTGGCGAATTATGCAATTCGCCTGCACTCGAGCGACCACTGAAACTCCAGCGTCGGCAGTTGGTTTTGCGAGTGCGAGTGCTGCCTGGCTTACATTCATGTCACCATTTCCACATAAAAATCACATGAGTGAATGACCCGGTTGCGAATAGCTCCTGGCAGCTCGACTGGAAGTGCGCTTCATAATGGTAATGGCAGGCCTTGTGCTGGAGCCTGAAGGCGCGACGCAAGCTGCCGGGCCTGACGCGGGTGGCAATGGAACGCTGGACTCGCCGCGCGCGAGGAATCGAATCATGCAGGAAGCGGCCAGGACCCCGAGCTTCGCACTGCGTGGGCCTGCGGCCTCCAGCGCTTGCGGGGCGGCCTTCGCGGCGATGCCGCCCGCGATGCAGGACGTGGTGCGAGGCCTGGAGAGCGGGAGTAAAGGGGGGGCACGCGTGAGGGGGGGAGGACGTGTGTGAGAATGGCTCCTTCAGGGACAGAGAGGGCGTGTCGTGTGTGGGTGTGTGGCCGGTGGGGTCGATCGGGGGTGGGGGGTGGGGGCACCGGGGTGGCTTCACCTAAGGCCCCCGAGGTCCCTGCCTGCGACCTCCGGGGCGCATAGGCGACCCGCGTGGGCAACCCCTGCACGAGGTGCGTGTGCTGCCCGGCGCTGCCCGGGGGGTCGGTGCACTCCGCCCGCATCCCACCCCCCGATTCCGACCCCCACACCCCACACCCCATGACCCCAACACCACGCGACAGGTCCTCGCCACGATGCGGCAGCTGCACCGCCAGGCGCCTGGGCCGCCAGCTGCTGCCAGCGGCAGCGATTGTACTGTCGGCGCCGGCACTGGCACCAGAAACAGCAGCGTGGCTGCCGCTGCCGCTGTGACTGCGACCGCCAGCGCATTTGGCAGCGCCGGCGACAGCGCAACCTGTGCCCCCAGCAGCTGCAGCGGCACCCATGACGCGGCCGGCGGCACAGCAGGGCGCGGTCCAGCTCGCGGCGACGGGGGCGGCGGCAGTGACATCACCTCACGGTGCACGATGGGCACCCAGCAGCAGCAGCCGTCAGTGGCGACTGTGGGGTGCGGGGCCGGGGCCGGGGGTGCAGCCCCACCCGCAACGACAACAACGACAGGCGGTGGTGGTGGCGGTGGTGGTGGCGGGGACTGCGAGTGGTTGTTCCTGGCGGCGCTGAGGCTGCTGGTGCCGGTGGAGGCGCGGGTGCGTGCGCGGCGTGGTGGTTGAGGAGGTGTGGGGGTGGGGGTACGTATAGAGGGCGTGCCTCATTAGGCAGCTCGGTGCCTCGGTCACGGTCCAAGCACACGCACACGCACACGCACACGCACACGCACACGCACACGCACACGCACACGCACACGCACACGCACACGCACACGCACACGCACACGCACACGCACACGCACACGCACACGCACACGCACACGCACACGCACACGCACACGCACACGCACACGCACACGCACACGCACACGCACACGCACACGCACACGCGCACGCGCACGCACACGCACACGCACACGCACACGCACACGCACACGCACACGCACACGCACACGCACACGCACACGCACACGCACACGCACACGCACACGCACACGCACACGCACACGCGCACGCACACGCACACGCACACGCACACGCACACGCACACGCGCACGCAGGCACTCCTGCTTGTGGACGCGCCTGCCTCTGGTGGTTCCGCGATGGCAGCGGCAGCAGCAGCAACGGTAGAGGCTGGACCGGGTCGCGGCACGGGCCCTGGGCGAGGCAGCGGCGCCCCCGCGGGTGGCGGCGGCGGCGGCAGCAGTGGCGGCGGCGGCGGGGCTCCGGCGGGCGCCGCCGCCGGTGCCACGGAACCTCTGGACCTACGCGACGACAAGGTGTGTGTGTGAGTGTGCTCGAAAGCACAAGGAAAAGAACACAAAAGACTGTACAGCGTGTGTGTGTGTGTGTGTGTGTGTGTGTGTGTGTGTGTGTGTGTGTGTGTGTGTGTGTGTGTGTGTGTGTGTGTGTGTGTGTGTGTGTGTGTGTGTGTGTGTGTGTGTGTGTGTGTGTGTGTGTGTGTGTTAGAGAGCACAAGGGAAAACGACAGACAAGCAGGAGACTGTGCATGCGGTGCGGCAAAGGAGACGGTCGCGGGTTGTGTGTGTGTGTGTGTGTGTGTGTGTGTGTGTGTGTGTGTGTGTGTGTGTGTGTGTGTGTGTGTGTGTGTGTGTGTGTGTGTGTGTGTGTGTGTAACTACGGTTTACAGTTGCTTGATAGAACCGCGTGATCGAGTGTCCTGAACAACTAACCAGCGCTGGAGCCAGGCTCCAGCACAGTAGTGTTCGCATAGTCTGGTAGTGCGTGTCTCCCAAGCATATGCGCGAAGTTGCGGAGTAACCCGCCGTTTCTGCCCTGTTGGCATACCCTCATCGACTTCTGTGAGCCGGCACTGTCGCTATGCATTGTTTGTTCGACTAGCAATAGGTCATGCACCAAACCAAGTCAGGCACACGTAGTCAAGGCAACTGCACAGCAAGCACACTGGGGCACAACCGAAGTCCTTCCCTCACAGGGCAGAGTACGCCTATGGGCAGCCACAAAATGAGAAGAGGTCTGATTGCCATGCCGTCAATGTCCTAGCGTCGCCGTCACGCCACACGTCACACACACGTGTGTGTGTGTGTTGTGTGCGTGCAAGCCCCTATCTCAGCCTCTCACGGTCTCGCTGTGTAGCGTCAGGTCGTGGGGGCGCCGTGAGTACCCACGTAAGCCGTTGGGTCTGGCGTACCGTACTGCTACGCGTGATTCGTGATACCAGAATTCGTGAAATCACGAAATCCGTAGCAGGTGAAAACGGGGACCAGGTTTTGGCTGGGCAGTTTCACGAATCCTGGTGCGCCGATGCACACGCTCCCAGTCACGCACCCGGACTTGGCGCCCCTGCCCCTGCCTTAGAGCTCTATAGATATGAGGCTGCCGTATCCTAGATACGTATGCTGAGGTGGGGCGCTACAGTAATGTAGCCTGGCTGGTGCTGGGAGGGCGCAGTAGTGAGTCTGGCGGGGGACTTTGGGGGGCCGTGGGGGCCAAATCACGAAATCTGGTGACACGGTGAAAACCCGGAGCGTTTTTGCAGTATTTTTTTCACGAATTCTGGTGCTGCTCGTGAAAATTTCCGGGGCTCAAAATTGCGTTTCACGAACTTTGGTATCACGAATCACGCGTAGCAGTACGGTAGTTTATCGGGGCAAGGTGGGTCAGGGTGAGGGGCAAAGAAACGTTCCCTCTCGCTTCCACCTGACCACGCAGCGAACCTACGTACCCACGTGCTTCAGTGACCTTGCCGCTGCCCTGCTGCCCGCTGTCGCCCACCGTGGCCCCCAGGAGGGCGGCGGCGCCGCGCTGCGCCTGGCCGCGCAGTCGGGTGCGGTCGCGGAGGTCGCGGCGGCGCTGGCGGCGGGGGTGAGCGTAGACGCGGCCTGCAGAGAGGTGCGCGGCGGGCAGGTCGAAGGGACTCGAATGGTCCCGCTTTTCCACACCTCACCATCCTCCGACCTTCACCTCGCGGGTGCCCTCAGACCGGCCGCACGCCGCTGCACGCCGCCGCGGGCGCCGGCCGGACGGAAGTTGTGATCCAGCTGCTGCGGGCGGGCGCGGCGGTGGGTGCGCGTGACAAGGTGCGTTCATTCGTTTGTTTAGTGTACCGGCGTGCACATGGGCTGTCAGTGTGGGCACCAGCGCCACGTGGGCACTGCCGTGCTCGACACCTTGCGTACGTACGTGCGGCGATGTGCGGAGAGCATTTGTGCACAAGTGCACACGCGTCTCCCCGCCTCCTCTCCTGCTCTCCTCCTCCGCGGAACCGGCCTGCTGACAGCGCCCGATCCACATGGAGATGCCGTCCGAAACACCATGCGTGATCGTGCTGGGTTTAGTCAACCCCACAGCCCCCCTCGCCCGCCCCCGCCCTGTCTGTTGCCATCTCCCGATAAAGGACGGCTGCACGGCGCTGCTCCACGCTGCGCGGGCGGGCTGCCTGGACGCAGTGTGTGCGCTGGCCGAGGCGGGCGCCGCGGTGGAGGTGGCAGCGGAGGTAGGTGCCGCGGACCGCGGGGCGCGGGGGCTGTGCATGGATAGGCTGCCTGGTGCGGCCTTGCTTGGGTGTGGGTATGGCTACGGCTGTGACTGAGGCGCTGGACCGACACGCAGCTGCGCTGCGGAGCTGGCGACAGCTGGACCACCCTGCTATTGCATTTGCCAGTCCCCTGTAGAGTTAGGTTGGCCTAGCTTGGCTTAGCTGGTGTTTACAACCTCCGCCTCGCTCTCCCCCTTCCTCCCCTCCTTCCAATGCCTGCGCACAGGACGGCACAACGCCGCTCATGGCGGCGGCGGAGGGTGGCGGTGGCGGCGAAGGCGAAGGCGAAGGCGGCGAAGGCGGCGAAGGCGCCAGCGGAGCAGCCGGCGATGGGAGCGGAGTCAGCAGCGCATGTAGCGGGCAGGGGAAGGAGGCGGGCGCCCTGGTTACGCTGCTGTGCCGTATGGGCGCAGACACGGAGGCGGTGGACGTGGTAGGTGGTGCAGTCACCGGAGTAATTGTACGCGAAGGGCACGGCACGACTGTCCGCGTGGGGAGCGCCATCTCATGCCCCCCGGCCCCTGCAGGAGGGCCGCACCGCGCTGTGGCGCGCCGCCGCGTCCTGCCCGCCCGAGGCCGTGCTGGGGGTGGTGGCGGCGCTGCTGGCGGCGGGTGCAAACAAGGAGGCGCGGAGCAAGGTGCGGCTGGCGCGCACTGGGGAGTGGGGATGGTGTGGGGGAAGGCCGTACATGTGCTGGTTGCGCATGCGCCGGCGTGCACACGCTCACGCACCCCTGCGCTCATGCTTGCTTCCCCTGCCTCCACCATTTGCCTGTCCCCTGTCTTGTTAGATTGGTTCAGCTAGGGCTGGTATTCACAAATGCCCTCCACCCCTCGTCAGCAGGGGGAGGGCCGCACGCCCCTGTACGCGGCGGCGCGGGGCGGGCGGCTGGAGGCGCTGCGGGCGCTGCGGGCGGCCGGCGCGGACGTGGAGGCGGCAGACGCGGTGGGTGGGAGGCTGTGGGCGGCTGGGGATGGAGGCGGGGGATGAGGCCACTAGGCCCTAAGCAGGGACGCAAGGTCGCTGCCTGTGATGTGGCGTGAGTGCGTGAACCTTCGGCTTGAGGGCGAAGTAGGACGCGTGTGGCGTGGGTGGGCCGCACCCGCCGTACGCACCCCGGCCACACGTGATTTGCATGTGCCTGCGGGATGCTGTGGCACCAGCGCGGGACCAGTAATGTGCTAGAAGCCGGGTGCAGTGTCGTCAGGGCCCTCGCCAAGTCCCCATCCTTCGGAGAGATCCGGCCGCACGCTCCTTCCTGCCCTCCTCAGCATGGCTGGCGGCCGCTGCACGCCGCCGCCTACCACCACCGGACCGACGTGGTGCGCGAGCTGCTGGCGAAGGCGGAGGGCGGCGGCGGCGCACCGCGGCCGGCCGCGGACAAGAACGCGCGCAATGCGGTGCGTGGTGTGGTGGTTCTGCGGCTACCTGGTGTGCAGTCGAGTTGCTGGGGTCGGGGCGAGGGTTTGTTTCGGGTGTGTGGCAAGTGTAACAGGCGTGTGCCGCGCTTCCGCCGCACCCGAGCCACCGCCAACTCCTGAAACTGTCCCCAGTCAATCCATGCGTGTGCCGTACCGTACACTGGCATCCCCAACCGCCCAACCGCCCAACGCAGTGGGACGCGACTCCCCTCCACTGCGCCGCCAGTCGGGGCGCAGTGGATGCGGTGCGGCTGCTGCTGGCGGCGGGGGCGGACCGCGGCGCCCGGAAGAAGGTGAGTGGCGGACCCAGGGGGCAGGCAGGCAGGCAGGCAGGCAGGCAGGCAGGAAGGCAGGCGCGGGGCTGCAGCAGCAGATGATGACGACGACGCCACAGGTAGGTGGTAGGGGTGAATGCCAGAGCCGCGTGCGAAGGAAACCCGGGGAAACAGGCAAGGCAGGTACGCGGCAGGAGCAGCGACAATGCTGGGCTTGCTTCCTAATAGCAACCGTGAGGCAACTGTGACAGTGGCCGACTGACCCGAACACATGCGCCCGCTGCTCCGATGTCACGTCACCTGCAGCCGACCCTCGGCTGTGGGGGGCTGTGGCTCATCCGCTGCTTCGGGGGCGGCCGCGGCGCCAGCGGCAGCGGCGGCAGTGGTGGCGGTGGCGGCGGCGGCGGCGGCAGTGGTGGCGGTGGCGGCGGAGGCGGAGGTGGCGGAGGCGGTGGTGCTGGCACGGCTCCCCTGCCGGCCGAGGGCCTGCGGGCAGGGCGCGGGGGGCTGGCGCCTCTGGACGTGGCCAAGCCGGGGCCGGGGTCGGGGGTGGCGGCGCTGCTGCGTGCTGCCTAGCGCACACACACACCAGCACGGGGCGTGTGTGGCCCAGGCCCACACGAACGGCAGCCCGCAGCCTGCAACTGGCGGGGGAACGCCTTCCTCGGC
Organism: Chlamydomonas incerta; assembly: GCA_016834605.1. Lineage (NCBI taxonomy): Eukaryota > Viridiplantae > Chlorophyta > Chlorophyceae > Chlamydomonadales > Chlamydomonadaceae > Chlamydomonas > Chlamydomonas incerta. The sequence goes on along the minus strand of JAEHOC010000043.1, from coordinate 150,099 downwards.
CTCTGTCATAGCGGACCCGCGCACATGTGCCGTGCGCGCGGTGTGTGCAGTGTGTGCAGCGCACGCGTGTGTGTGGTTACAGAGTGTTGCGCACGTTCTTGTGTGCCTTCCTGCTTCATGTAAACCGGAGGCCCAGGCCGAGTTGACCCTTGTAACGCGAGTGCATGATTGTCCTATTTATTGTTCTCCCCTTGCAAGGGGTACGCGGTACCTGCAGTTCTAAAACCCTATGCTCCCAGATGGAGCTGAGTAATGCGGCTAACCTGACAGGCTCAGATTTCAGCATCACTTCGCGCATGCTTGTGCTAAAGTCTAGGCCACTGCTCGCCAGCAACGCGGTGTAAGCTGCACAAAGTGCCCATTGCATGGACATGCTCATCCTCCACTTCATTGGCCGTACATAGTGGGCACGTTCTCTCCTCCCTAGGCCTCTCCCAGGCACGATTGGCCAGCAAGGTTCCCAAGGAGATGGCTTGTGGTTGGAGTGGCGTTTTGCGTTAATGTGCTGTGGCCGCGGGGTTCGTGGCGGCGGCGGCGCAAGTAGGAGAGGTAGTGGTAGGTAGGCACGGCCACGGTGGAGGCTGGAGAGTGGAGAACTCGCCGCCGCCTTCCACCGGCACCACCAGCAGCAGCGGCATCACGGGGCCGCTCATCACCATCACGGACGGCCGCTACCACAACCACTACAATCATCACAACCATCTGCCGTGGGGCCGGTTCAGGGGCCAGCTGCTGCAGCCGCAGCTGCCGTTCCAGCCTCAGCCTTGGCCAGGTCAGCGCGGTAGCCGCGGCCGCTGCTGTTTCCTGCCTCCGGATAGGCGGCGGTGGAGGGCTGGAGGCGGCGGTGGTGGCTGACAGGGCTCAAGGGTCTTGGCGATGGCGGAGACGCCGACAGCGGTGCGCGGGTGACGCGATGCCGTGCCCTACTAAAACAATCAGAAGAAGCGTCGGAGTCCACTTATTTCGCTCACCATTCTCATTTCTATACTGCGCTAAATCGCTCAGAACATGCAGAGATTTTGAGTTTTCTCAAGAGATTCTTGTACACCCCGTCCCACACCTTTCGCAAGCTTGCAGCTTAGCTCGGAGACCCGTCCGTTCAACCTCACGGTTGAAAACAAGCACGCGATGGGAGACAACGGAGGGAGCAAGCCAGCGTCAGGTAGGGCTCTCTCCCGTTGTCCCAGGAGACTTTCAGGGCAACCCGAGTTGCAAAATCTTCGTTGGAAATTGTGTTACATTGTGTCATCATGTGAAGCGCGATGTCGCCTCGGCACTCCTGCTGAGTCCTTGGTCGCTTGTCCGCGCAGACGCCAAACTGTACAGTATAAAGGTTATCCTGTTAAGGCCCCGCCAAACATCCCAGAAATACAAGGTCTCCCGCGAGTCATTGCCGAGCACCGTGCGGGCGATTCCCGGCGTCGCCATGGCCCTGCTGCCTGCTGGCGTCACACCTGATGAGGCCGCGCTGGAAGATGTTGAGTTCGCTGCACCTGAAGTCGTGGAGCTGGTGGACGGCGGCACCTACCTGGTGACGCAACCCATGTCGATAGGGCTGGAGCAGGTGTGCCCACGCGTGTCAGACCGTGGAGAAGGGGCATGCCGATCAGGAGAGTAGGACAGAGTAGAATTGGGAAAGAAACCAGCGCGAGCATTGCAGCGCTGGGCACATGAGGGCGGGGGCGCACTGGGCGGCACAAGCGATTCAGTGACACGCACGGCTCAAGGGTTGGCGAGGCGCCTGCATAAGCCCGCCCGACTTCCGCGAACGCCGTGCACACGGTTTACAGGCATAGCCCCACGCATGCATGCATGTGCGCCGCCATGGTGCAGGTGGATAACCTGCAGGCCTGGCAGGACAGCTACATCAAGGCTGAGGAGGCCACGGGCGTCCAGCACGCCCTGACCCGCATGAAGGAGGCTGGCTACTCCGATGCCAAGGTGCTCTGTGTCAAGAATCTGCGCAACGAGGGCCAGATTGTGGGTGTTGTAGTGTGGTGGCGCAAGTGTTGGGGACGTGGGCGCGTGCGTGAACACGTGTGTGCACATCCGTGCGCGGCAGCACGCACACCAAAAACAGCCGCCAGCCACAGCAGCCGCAGCAGCAGTGGCGTTACTGATTGTTCAGTGTCCATGTACACACCCAGCGCTGCGGGCATGCCCTGATACAGGTGGAGGTGGACGGCATCGTCACGGCCAAGGGCGCAGTTATGATCGTGGAGAACAAGACAAAGCTCACCTCTAAGTCTGCGTCTTCACTGGTGAACAAGCTCAAGACCATTAAGGTGATCGATGCCGATGGCGGATGGATGAGTATGATGAGTATTAGTGGAAGAGTTGCGTATGCTTGAAGCTAGGCGCTCTTGAATGAACTGGCGATCGTTGACCGAGTGGCGCCCGCTGGCGATCCTTGTCCTTGTAGACGATGATGGATGAGGTGGAGCCCTCGAGCAGCCTTCCCGTGGCGAAGCTGAAGGGCAAGCCGCTGATGGCGGTGCTGTGCGGCCGCATCGTCACGTCGGACACGACGGACGTCAACAAGCTGGCGGCCATTTGCAAGGAGCACAAGATTGAGGTCTGGCTTGTGAATGGATCAGGGGTGGAGCTGAGCTCGGGGTGCTTCAAGTCGCCATACGTGCACCCGCTGGGCAAGCACCACAACGGCAGCACGACATCGGCCACCGCGGTGGCCGTGCACAAGGCGGCGGCCACCTGCGCGGGCGCCGCAGGCTCATCGGCAGTGTGCCACCTGCGCCACAGCAGCGTGCTCCTGCAGCTGCCTATCACTTCCCGCGGCAGCGGCAGCGGCCGCGTCAAGCTCAGCGGCCAGCAGCTGCCACGCCTGCACCTGTTCTAATGCTGGTGGCACGGTGAGCAGTTTGTGCGGAGGCAGGACGTTGGATTATATTGAACGGGGCGGGGCGCACTGAACAGCAAGGTGTTCATGCTGTGTTCGGCCCCTCACTCCCGGCCATGCATGCTAAGTTGTCATGCTCCATATATATCATTCTGACTCGGCCCCCCTTCATCCTGCTTGACATGCCCTTAGTTACACGTCGCTTACACTTAACATACTTGCATTCCCTGCAGGAGCGCCTGGGTTGGCAGGATCCACTAGGGCCACTACTACTACTGCGGCGCATGTTGGCACACGAGCCGCTAATGCAAGAGGAGCATTGTGACGTGAGTGGTGGGAAGCAGCTAGCGCTAGCTTGTGTGTGCGGTTGACATGTACATCTTCACGGAGTTCCACCGCTTCACCTTCTTTTTGCAGCTGTTGATTGGATAAAGGCCAAGTATAGGACAGCTAGAGCGGCGGCGCCGGAATGAAAGCTAGCTAGCTGATTGTATCAATGTCATATTGCCGTGTAGTATCACAGAGCAAATGCCTCGCCAGTGCGGTGCACAATCAGAACAGCGATGCAACTATGTTGCTGCGGGTTGACGCGGGGAAGAAACGAAGGCGCTGCATGGTTGCTAGGCGACACAAGCATACGTGTACGCATGTGTTGGGCATCCTGACAGGCAGCAGGCAGCGGTATGAATGCGACATCACAAAGAAGGGACAGTCCGACCAAGCAAGGGCGCCCCGCACCCAGGTCAAGAGGGACCATCTCCGGCCCGAAGGGAAACCACCCTCCCCCCAGCGGTATGCGTGTTGATTATGTGTTGTGGTAGACAGGCAGGTGTAATAGACAGGCTGGATCTCCATTCATAGCGCGTAAACAGACAGTTCCAGTTTGAACCTTCCCTTTAAGGTAGGGAGGCCGACTCGCATCTATTTTATTGTAAGCATGGGAGCAGTGCCCGTTTGCCCCAAATCCGCCGAAGGCAGAGAAATGTATTGGGGTTTGGGGCCGCGCATCTACGGAGCGTAGACGGTTTGGGCGGATTTGGCGGTGTTTTAGACAGGGAGCGTGGATGGTTTTGGGGTTTTGGGGGCGTGCTCCTAGGAAAATGTTTCCGGCCGTAGATGGCGCGGGAGGGGTCATCTACGCTGTGTAGACGCCGGGGGCCAAAAGCCATCTACATGATACGGGCAAATTGCGATGCGATGCGACGCGATGTATGCGCTGGTCGCCCGCGCGCCCGTGGTGCGTGGGATTTTACAGGCTCGAAATCTGCTTGTTTGACTCATACACACACGTGTGTGTTTCGTCCTTTTCCCAAATCGCGCAGGTGAGCATTTCGTCGTGGATCGGGCGGGAGCTTGGACGTAGCGGCCAGGAGTAGCGGCGTGGGGTGGCATTGGGAATTGGGACTGATCCAGTGCCTGGGCCTCACGGTACCGTGAGCACACGCATAGGGATGCACCCTTGAGAGCGTGTGGACACTTATCCCCCCTCAAGGTTTAGAGTAGCGGGGGTTTGCGCGATTTCCGGATACGGGCAATGCATGGGGACAGCAGTACCAACCAATGAATGTTGTGGCGTTCCACGCACGAAGTCTGCTCGCCTTCTGGGGCCAGTGGGCATATTGCTTGGTCGGTCGGCCCCGGCTTGTCGGTCAGTCCCTTCTTTGTATTTCTTTGTATTTGTTCTGCGACATCCGGGGCCCGTAGTCGACCCGCGTAGGCGACCCCTGCACGAGGTGCGTGTGCTGCCCGGCGCTGCCCGGGGGGTCGGTGCATTCCGCCCGCATCCCACCCCCTGATTCCGACCCCCACCCCCCACGCACCCCATGACCCCAACACCACGCGGCAGGTCCTCGCCACGATGCGGCCGTGAGGGTGCCGTGCGAACCTACGTACCCACGTGCCGCAGTGACCTTGCCGCTGCCCTGCTGCCCGCTTTCGCCCACCGTGGCCCCCAGGAGGGCGGCGGCGCCGCGCTGCGCCTGGCCGCGCAGTCGGGTGCGGTCGCGGAGGTCGCGGCGGCGCTGGCGGCGGGGGTGAGCGTAGACGCGGCCTGCAGAGAGGTGCGCGGCGGGCAGGTCGAAGGGACTCGAATGTGTTGGTGATTTGGGTTAACGGGCGCAGCTACCCGTGGGGTGGTGCGGCCCGAACTTGGGGTGCCAGTGCGCACCCGCATGTGTGCGGGGTGCGTCATGCGGTGGATCGGCGCCGCGGGGGAGTTAAGCCCCCGTTTGGGCGCGGTCCAAGTTAACTACACACGCAGGAGGTAGCAGACCCGACCCAGTCAATACGGTGCCAGGCAGCGCAGAGCTGCACGCGTGTGTAACGCACCCGCCGCGAGTCCTAGCCAGCGCGACCCCAATATAAGGCAACAGAATGGTCCCGCTTTTCCACACCTCACCATCCTCCGACCTTCACCTCGCGGGTGCCCTCAGACCGGCCGCACGCCGCTGCACGCCGCCGCGGGCGCCGGCCGGGCGGAAGTTGTGATCCAGCTGCTGCGGGCGGGCGCGGCGGTGGGTGCGCGTGACAAGGTGCGTTCATTCGTTTGTTTAGTGTACCGGCGTGCACATGGGCTGTCAGTGTGGGCACCAGCGCCACGTGGGCACTGCCGTGCTCGACACCTTGCGTACGTACGTGCGGCGATGTGCGGAGAGCATTTGTGCACAAGTGCACACGCGTCTCCCCGCCTCCTCTCCTGCTCTCCTCCTCCGCGGAACCGGCCTGCTGACAGCGCCCGATCCACATGGTGATGCCGTCCGAAACACCATGGGTGATCGTGCTGGGTTTAGTCAACCCCACAGCCCCCCTCGCCCGCCCCCGCCCTGTCTGTTGCCATCTCCCGATAAAGGACGGCTGCACGGCGCTGCTCCACGCTGCGCGGGCGGGCTGCCTGGACGCAGTGTGCGCGCTGGCCGAGGCGGGCGCCGCGGTGGAGGTGGCGGCGGAGGTGGGTGACGCGGACCGCGGGGCGCGGGGGCAGTGCCGCCTGGATGGGCTGCCTGGTGCGGCCTTGGGTGTGGCTACGGCTGTGGCTGAGGCGCTGGACCGACACGCAGCTGCGCTGCGGAGCTGGCGACAGCTGGACCACCCTGCTATTGCATTTGCCAGTCCCCTGTAGAGTTAGGTTGGCCTAGCTTGGCTTAGCTGGTGTTCACAGCCCCCGTCTCGCTCTCCCCCTCCCGCCCCTCCTTCCAATGCCTGCCTGCGCACAGGACGGCACAACGCCGCTCATGGCGGCGGCGGAGGTCGGCGGTGGCGGCGAAGGCGAAGGCGAAGGCGGCGAAGGCGGCGAAGGCGGCGAAGGCGCCAGCGGAGCAGCCGGCGATGGGAGCGGAGTCAGCAGCGCATGTAGCGGGCAGGGGAAGGAGGCGGGCGCCCTGGTTACGCTGCTGTGCCGTATGGGCGCAGACACGGAGGCGGTGGACGTGGTAGGTGGTGCAGTCACCGGAGTAATTGTACGCGAAGGGCACGGCACGACTGTCCGCGTGGGGAGCGGCATCTCATGCCCCCCGGCCCCTGCAGGAGGGCCGCACCGCGCTGTGGCGCGCCGCCGCGTCCTGCCCGCCCGAGGCCGTGCCGGGGGTGGTGGCGGCGCTGCTGGCGGCGGGCGCAAACAAGGAGGCGCGGAGCAAGGTGGGGCTGGCGCGCACTGGGGAGCTGGGGAGGGGGAAGGCCGTGCACCGGTTGCGCTAGTTGCGTTTGCGCCGGCTAACCGGCGTACACGCGCTCACGCGCTCGCACTTTCTTTCCCTGTGCCTCCGCCGCCCACCATTTGCCTGTCCCCAGTCTTGTTGTTTGGGTTTAGCTAGGGCTGGTATTCACAACCCCCCTCCACCCCTCGTCAGCAGGGGGAGGGCCGCACGCCCCTGTACGCAGCGGCGCGGGGCGGGCGGCTGGAGGCGCTGCGCGCGCTGCGGGCGGCCGGCGCGGACGTGGAGGCGGCGGACGCGGTGGGTGGGAGGCTGTGGGCGGCTGGGGATGGAGGCGGGGGATGAGGCCACTAGGCCCTAAGCAGGGACGCAAGGTCGCTGCCTGTGATGTGGCGTGAGTGCGTGAACCTTCGGCTTGAGGGCGAAGTAGGACGCGTGTGGCGTGGGTGGGCCGCACCCGCCGTACGCACCCCGGCCACACGTGATTTGCATGTGCCTGCGGGATGCTGTGGCACCAGCGCGGGACCAGTAATGTGCTAGAAGCCGGGTGCAGTGTCGTCAGGGCCCTCGCCAAGTCCCCATCCTTCGGAGAGATCCGGCCGCACGCTCCTTCCTGCCCTCCTCAGCATGGCTGGCGGCCGCTGCACGCCGCCGCCTACCACCACCGGACCGACGTGGTGCGCGAGCTGCTGGCGAAGGCGGAGGGCGGCGGCGGCGCACCGCGGCCGGCCGCGGACAAGAACGCGCGCAATGCGGTGCGTGGTGTGGTGGTTCTGCGGCTACCTGGTGTGCAGTCGAGTTGCTGGGGTCGGGGCGAGGGGTTGTTTCGGGCGTGTGGCGAGTGTAACAGGCGTGAGCCGCGCTGCCGCCGCATGCGAGCCACCGCCAACTCCTGAAACTGCCCCCAATCAGATCCATGCGTACTACGGTGTCCCCTCGCCCAACGGCGCAACGCAGTGGGACGAGACCCCCCTCCACTGCGCCGCCAGTCAGGGAGCAGTGGATGCGGTGCGGCTGCTCCTGGCGGCGGGGGCGGACCGCGGCGCCCGAAAGAAGGTGAGTGGAGGACCTGGCGACCTGGGGGTCGGGCAGGCAGGCAGGCAGCCAGCCAGCCAGGCAGGCGGGCGGGGCCGCACCAAGCGACACACCTGGTGACGGCGGAGGCGTTGCGCGCGAAAGTGATGTTGGTCTGGCTGCCCACCCAGCCCGTCAAGCGAGGCCACTGCGACAATGCCACTGCCGACCATGAGCAACCCCATGGAAACCGTGAGGCAACTGTGACAGTCGTGAGCTCGTGACCTACTGACCCCACATGCCCCCACTGCTCCGATGTCACGCGCCACCTGCAGCCGACCCCCGGCTGTGGGGGGCTGTGGCTCATCCGCTGCTTCGGGGGCGGCCGCGGCGCCAGAGGCGGCGGAGGCGGCGGAGGCGGTGTTGCTGGCACGGCTCCCCTGCCGGCCGAGGGCCTGCGGGCAGGGCGCGGGGGGCTGACGCCTCTGGACGTGGCTAAGCCGGGGTCGGGGGTGGCGGCGCTGCTGCGATCTGCCTAGCGCCCACACACACCAGCACGGGGCGTGTGTGGCCCAGGCCCACACGCGCGGCAGCCGGTAGCGGCGAGCGGGAGTGTTACTCGGCCTCCGCCCTGGCAGGCGCGCGCACGTGTGCCGTACGGGCAGTAAAGGCAGGGCGCAGCGCACGGCAGTACGGGACCTGGCCCAGCCGGGATGGGGGTCATGGCTGCGTCCCGTGGGCTGCGTCCCGTGGCGGCGGTGGCGCATGTAAGGAGCAGGGGCCATGTTGACGGTCGCCGCCTGGCAGTCTGCCATACCACATATACCTGTACACATACTCATACACATGTGTGGTGTGGACGGTGTGGCCCCAGCAGCTGCAGCAGCAGCGCACGGCCGCTGTTCACATGGGGGGGTGGCAAGGTTCGTACAGCGAAGTGTAGCAACGTAGACCGCAGGTGGAGGAATGCGCGTACCGATGACCGCTGGCGTGAACTTGTCCAGCGCCAGAGCTCGCCGTGACGTCTCCGTCTGGTGGCTATAATTAACTGGGGGGGAGGGTAGCGCCAGCGCGTTGCTCCACAGGCATTCGAGCCCCCGACAGCATATGGCGGTGACAACCGCCGGCGAGTGATGGCCGGTGCAACCACACATAGCCACTGGCGGCGCAGGGCCGACCACCAAGCCCACCGCATCCACGGCGCCAATGGGCCGTGTGCTTCACAGCCGAGGTACCGGCAGGTGGGATTGGGGGCCATGCCCAGCAGCCGACCGACCGCATGGGCCCTGCCCCTCCATCCCCAGGCAGGTCATGCGCCTGCCTGTACAGCCTGGCACACAGACCCGGGTCCCCCCGCCCGCCGCCACGGGTCCCCCCGCCCGCCGGCTACAGCCCCCGCCTCCTCCCAGTCACAGGTCACCGTACTCCTCAGCCACACCCGTACGGCGCACTCTTACGGCCGCACTCGTACGGCCGCACTCGTGCGCAGCCAGCCCTGCAGTGGCCCCGTCCTGCAGTGCGCCGGGCCACGCACCGGAGCTGGGCGGCACCGGCCCCCCCCAGCCTCGCGCCCAGCTCGCGCGCAGCTCTGTCCTCTGTCACGGGTTGGGGATCCACTGGGCGCTGCTGCGTACTGGCCGGCACACTCGCGCGCGCCGCACCCAGGCGCCCAGGAGGAGCACCGCAGCGTCGCCCCCCAAACAGCCCCCCGTGCTACCAGCGCTCCCCGCTCTATGACCGACCGAGTGCATCGGACCGCAGGGCCTGCGCTGGCACGAACAACGTAGTGCATAGTAGCAAGCGCCACGCGCTCAACGAGCGACTTGCGCGACTGTGAAACTTGTTATATAAATTAACGCGCGAAAACAGTCAACCAAGGAGCGACCGATTAGTTGTTGTTAATGAACGACCTTATAAGTGAGCGTATTATGTTTTGCTGGCGGCACTCACGGAGGGGCGGCCGGCTAGCCCATGCAAAGTTGCCCTAAACCCTGGTCAATTTGGCTGCTTGATACACGTCTAATGCTAATTGCACTGCGCTTTTTATCCTCAACTTCATACTTTTAGCGTTTTAGCCGCGCTAGCTGGCGTCGTTTAGTTGAGGTGCAATTGAGCGCCGGAGCACGCGTTGAACATTCGCGCAACCCTGGCGCACAGGCGCAATTTGACAAACGGGGCTATCAAGTTCTAAATCGGGGATGGCGTCGGCCAGCCAAGGCAAGGGGCAAGACACGCCGCGAGAAGGGGCAGGAACCTCGGAGGGCAGCCAAGAGGCCATGAACGGGGGTTGGGTGAATGAAGGTAAGGAACCGCCATCATGGGCGGCGTGGCGCTCGAGCGCGACCGCATCACATTCGCCGAGGGACTTGCTGAGACCTCGTCGGTGCGCAGGCTACCAGCGCTGGGTGGAGCAACGGAAAGAGTGGACGTCCGGGACGCGACCAGCGCAGCCGCGGCATCGACAGCTGTGAGTTTATTGGGGGTGGCTCGCGCGCCTACTCGGGCTCGACGGCGTGCGCTCTGCACTGTCCCCTGCGGAGGGCCCGAGCCTGGCCTCCTAACCTTGCCGCTGACGCCGATGTGCTTTGCCCCCTGCGCACGCAGACCGATCCTGACTCACGAGATGGTATTAGGGGAAAAGCCGTTTCCCAAGGCCGTGCCGCTAGAGGTGGGTGGCACGAGGCCGGGCCGGCGGTGGGTCGCGCGGGCCGCAACCGGACTGTCAGCAGCCAACCAGTGCACCCCTGCCCGCTGTGCCTTAAAAGAACAGTTGTGGTGATGTCTTTGCTGAACTTATAATAGGTCCGGTCCCTGACATATGGCTTGCTCATTTGCGCGGCGTGCTCTTGACTCCGCGCATTTCCAGCTTACCTAGCAACATGCACGTACGCCGCTTCTCCCCCCCCCCACCTGCCGTGTGCCACCTGCCACCCGCAGGCCGTCGTTGAGTGCCTAGTGGAGATATGGGAGGAGGAGGACGCCTGGGACTGAGGGGCTGCGGAACTGGGGCGCTGGCGTGGTCTGCCGGCCGCCGGACTAACAGGAGCTCGGCCGCATGGGCGACGCAGCGCCGCGTGCTGTGCTATTTTGCTGGCGCCGCTGCTGCACACGTGGCCAGGGCGCATGGGAGCAGTTGTAGCATAGCCCTGTGGGGCGCAGCAGCAGCACGATTGGTCGGTGACTGTGCACACCGCTGTTCTATTCATATGTACTGGACCAAGTTGGGGAAGCCCAGGGGCACGTGTGGCCCGGGCCAGCCGGTGCTGTGTGGGTCTGGGTGCGTCATGGATATGGGTATTGTGAAGCGGCTCGTTGACTGAGGGCGGCTGCGGCTTGCGCTAGGGTAACCGGCGGCGGGTTGTGGGGGAGTCTGTGGCGTCGCCCGTTGCAGACTTACTCATTGACATGATTTGTGAAGCAGATCTGCATTCATATCTGGACGAATGCATGTCTACACTCTACCACACGAGCCCGTGTGTGTATGTGTGTTCGGGTGCGATGCGCTGTGGCGCGCGAGTGGCGTATGGCGGCCTGTTGGCCACCGGCGGGCAGTGTGGCGGTTGCAGGGCGGTTGCGCCGGACGGCTGGCGGTCGTGACTAATGGTGGCTGCTGCCGGCGCGCCTCCCAGCTGTATTAGGTTGATTCGGCGCGTTCTGCAAGCCGTGCGAAACCTTGTGACTACGGCCAGAGTTAGCCAGTGCACCGCTTTTGCTGCTGCGACCACGACGGCAGCGACATGATGCGGTGAATGAATGAGGTGCAGGGGTCGGGGTATGGATGTATGCATGTACGACAAACTGTGACAGGGCGTGGGGCTTGGACGACCCTCAAGCTAACCGCACGCGTGGCTGCGGGAGGGGGGGGGTGGGTGGCGGTAGGAGGTAAGACGGCGTGATCTTTCTGGCGGCGGTTTTGGTGTGCGTGTGGAGCTGCGGGGCCGCTGCGAGGCTAGAGGCAGCACATGCGGCTGCGCCGCACGTGTGGCGCGTGTGATTTCGTTAGGGTTTTAAACCCCCAAGGCCTACTGAGCGGGCTGCTATGCGTCAGGCAGGCAGGCGACACGCCGGACATGCACGTGTACCGGTACTCACCTGATGTACAGTGTGTAGGGGCGCAAGGGACAGTCCGTGGGCTGCAAGCACAGACATAGGTAGGCGCCGCGGTGGACGGACCGGGGCGCGGCCCATGGATGGTCCGAGGCACGTGGGTGAGAGGTAGACACTAGATGGTCAGACAAAGGTGAAGGCGTGGACAGTACGGCATAGCAACAAATTCAACATGCATGCTTGCATGCGTGCATTGCAAGAGCACACGGGCGTGCACAGAGGCGGAAGAAACGGGGAAGAAACGGGGAATGTCCTAGACGTTAGACTCCTGGCTGTCAGGCTGTAAATGTACAGAAGGCCGCCCCCTGCCCCGCATGCCCCCGCATGCCCGCTGCCTAGAGCCCAACGTGTGCTGTTGTGGCGAGCTGCGCACCCCACAGCGCATAATACGGTACACACTCGAGTGGCACTCTGGGGGCGGCCACGTGTGTGGGTTTGTACAGACGCCCTATCGTGTGTTAGGCATGGTAGCAGCAGCAGCTCAGCAGGTCTAGTTCGCGGTCTGGTTCGCTGGTGGGCGGGTGGCGGGCGGTGTGCCCGGGGTTTGTATGATAGTAGATTACAGTGGCCTGAATCTGCGCGCCCTACAGAACGGCCTCAGACCTGGGCTGGACAGGACACGAGCTGGGCTGGACAGGACAGAGCTGGGCTGGACAGGACAGAGCCTGGGCTGGACAGGACACGAGCTGGGCTGGACAGGACAGAGCATAACACAGGGTGGATGATAGATTACATACAAAGATAGCCCGGCGGTTGCAGCCCAGGGCGCGCATGGCGTCAGTGTGTACCAGTACTGGGGTTCATGGGCTCAGGCCCATGTCAGGTCTCACCTATGTCAGACGCACCAGCTTTAGACGAGACACTCGCAGTGATGGTGGGCTGTGTTGTGGCCTCTCGTCCTACAGTCTCACAAACTATGACACACCACATGGCGTTGCTTCTCATGGCCTTGTGCCCTCATCATCCATGCTAGAAGGAATGTTAGCTATCCCGCGGACCCTGTGGTCTGCGGCCGGCCCTCACGCCCCGCTCCTTTGGGCGGCATCCATCACTCATGCGCCGCTTCTGTCGGGGTTCAATCACTTGCCAACGGCATGCATCACACGGTACGGCAGACCAGCCCGCCCGCGCCAGCCCCACCCGTCGGCAACATGCCCGGAAAAGCGGAACCACATCAAACGCAACAACACACAGCTGCAACACCGTAATCGCGTCCACACACGCAATCGAGCCATCCTGCTGCCGGCAACGGCATCCTGCAGCGGCATCCTGCATTCCCACAAACGCCGCAAAACGCAGCGCATACGGTAATTCAATCCCAGGTGTACGCTGCACACCAGTCGGTTCCACAGAGGAGGGAAGAATGGGCAAACCCAAACCCAGCTCCATCATACGCAACACAGTCGCACTCGAACAGAATCAATGTGGCTTGTACCAGTGACGGAGGTATGAAGGTAAGAGGGTTGGTAGGTAGCGGTCTCATATCATTCGTTGACACTACGCTCAGTCTCAAAAACCACCCCCGCACGGCACTGCGCGTCGGCGGCCGGTCCAGGCAGGGTGCCGGGTTGAGCCGCAGGGCGCCGGTCCGGTCGGGCACTGCGGCTCTCCGCGGCCGCCCCGCCTGCCATGGTTCGTCAGTGGTCACCGCCGCCGCCACCGCGGGCGCACCGCCAGGGGTGCATGGCCCTCATCATGCCTTTATGAAAGGCCCCAAGCCTGTGGCTTGTGGCTGGGGTCAGTGCCTCGTGGAAGCCGGGCGCACTGGCGGCACGCTCCGCCACCACACTCCACCCGCCGGCTACCGCGCCGCCACGGAGGCGGAGCGCAGCGGGGTGCGTTGCTGGCTGATCGCAGCGCGCTCCATGCTGCGAAGGGCGGAGTGAGGAGGGGAGGAGTGAAGACCGCGCTGGAGCATTGAAGGCTGACCTGGAGGCAGGGGCGTCCCCCACACTGCTCTTCCCCGGCCCGCCAAGGCCCGCACGCCCTGCACAGCCAGCCCAGCCCACACGAGCCCCTCACACGCACACGTCCGCAAGCCCGCCCGTTGGCAGGCCCAACTGGTCCCGCCGCCTCCCTCACCCCCATTTCCCTCCCCTGCCTCACCTGATGGCGAACAGGTCCTCGGTGATCCAGTTGAGCGGGTCCTGCGGGTTGGCGGACGTGGCGGGGTAGCGCTGCCGCAGCGGGTCCTCCGTGGCGTAGGTGGGCCGCGACACGGCGCTCAGCGGGGCCAGGCCTGAGGGAAGGGGCGGAGCGGGGGGATGCGGAGGAGGGAGGGGATCAGGGGATCGTTGTGTCGCTCGGCTGCGCGCTGCGTGGTGAGCCCAGGCAGCGGGGCCAACGGTGCGTGTGAGTGTGGGAATGCACCAACGCACCAGGGGACCCCCTTCACCACCCGCCGTGCTCACTCTTCACACTCTGTACGCCCCGGCACCGCGCTTTGCCGCCCCCCGACCCCACACCCACACCCACCCGGCGTGAAGGGGTTGGACTGCAGCCCCGTGGCGAAGGGGCCGTGCACGGCCTCGTTGAAGTACAGCCCGTGCAGCGAGGTGGGGCTGTACAGCGCCAGGGCTGACGAGGAGGAGGACGAGGCCGCGGGGGCGGCGGAAGCTGGGTGGTGCGAGTAGCCGGGCGCGGCGGCGGTGTACCCCGTGTAGGGCGGGTAGCCGGCGGAGTAGCCGGCGCCGGTGCTGGTGGGCGACGTGGGGCCGCCCCAGTGCTGCTGCGGCTGCGGCTGCATGGCCGCGTAGAAGGGGTTGTGCGATGCCGACGCCATCGTCATAACACTCAGCTGGAGGCTCCGCAAAGGGCGCTCGGAAGGAAAAAGCGCGCGATGTGCCTGTCAACGATGGAAGGTGATGCCGGGCCTTTTTGGTTCAGACAGAGCACATGCGGAAGGTAGACGGCTGCACAGGTTTAATGACTCGCGTACACGTAACGACAGCGCGGTGGCAGGCTGTGAGGACTGTGTTCCGTGCAGAAGCATCGCGGCCCCACGCAGCCCGGACAGCTGCCTCTCAACCCCGCAGATAACTCCCAGCTAGCAGCAGGTCGCAGCGAGTGAAAAACTCCTCGAGCATGCCCGAGAGCGCCTCGAGCGCCTCGAGGCCCGCGCAGGTCGCGTCAGGCAGTTGCGCACCGCCTCGCGCTACGGCACCTCCGAGCGCGCCGACCGAGCAAATGCTGCGTGCCGACCGATAAGAGCCGGCCCCAAACGTAAAATCTTACCTGAAATTATGCGACTGATTGTATGGGAACGCTCCAGTGACGTCGCTGGTGAAGCCGCGGAGGTAGGGCTGGTTGCCCACTGCGGCTGCCTCGGGCTTGGGGCCGCGAGGTGAAAATGGTCGGCGGTGCAGAGCTTTAAATGTGTAACTGAGTCACACGGAGGTTTGGAGCTTGGAGGCGAATTCCCAGTTGCGGATTGGATCCAAGTCGGGATGGCGACCGCCCGGCTTCTTCACAAATTTGCCTCGAAGAGCACGATGCGATATTCTAGGCTGTGGAGACTATATGAAAGCGCATCCCGTCGAGCTCAACCCACCGGCGTCGCGTACTTGCGCTCTACGAAGCTCGGGCTCCAGGCTGCAAGTAGAAACTGCCGGATGGAGCGCCGGCTCTCTGGAGCAGACCAGCGCAACAATACAACCCCACCGTTGTGAGTAACATACAAATTTAGCTGAACCCCTACGTGTACGCGCCCTTGCGACCTGGGGGACAGGGTGGCAGTGAAGTTGGAGGAGGCGGGCAGGCGGTTGCGTTGTGCTTTGCAAGGCGTCGCTGCGGCTAGTCTGTTTGCCCTCTGCAACTAAGATTGAATACAGGACCTGGTAGTTGCATGTTTGCCTGTTAGCGCCACGGCGGGAGCGAGTCGGGCGCGTTGTCGCATGTCAAGGCACAAATGCTAACGAGCAACGCTCCAGCCCGTGGGGAGCTCTTTCAGACAGTGCATACGCAATGGAACAGGATAATAACTCCCTAGATGAATGTTCGCGCAATTGATTGGGGCATGTTGAAGGGCGGGGGCGCGGAGGGGGGAGACAGGAGACGGGAGAAGGGCATACGGCTGCACCCGCGTGCCTCATTGAATACGGTCGAGGTCAAGACACCCGCCCAATCGCTCTCCCATTTAAACAAACGCTCGAGCCTGGGATCACCTAGCGTCGCGTACTGTAAAGCGAGGTCGGCACAGACTGCACAACAAGAAACAAATGGAAGCATTTGAGCATGGCGAGAAAGTCTCGTGCTTCAACCTATATCTTCAAATACTATGTTGATTCATGACCCCTGCTATCGCTCCAGCATGGCTCCATCAGAGTCAGAGCGGTTTGCCAGTCGCCCCTTTTCGCACCAGTACATCCTCCTCGAGCAGCAGGAGCGGGAGGCGCGCACCTCGCGCGAGTGGCGGCTGCGCAGCGCCTACTACTGGCTGTGCGCGCTGGTAGCGGGCTGCGCCGCGGGCACCTGGGCCTTCGTGCTGAACGCGCTGACGGAGGCGCTGCAGGTGGCGCGCTATGAGGCGACCATCCGGCACATCACACCTGGAGGTACTGCCGGCGGCGGTTGACAGGGGCTTGTGTGCCGTGGCCGGGCTGGGCTGCGGCCCGCACCTGCCATCCCTGGCCCCCTCAAACCCGCAGCACACAGCTAGGCGCCCCCTGCAGCTCCCAGTCCGCAGCACGGGTCATGGCCACAGCCGCCACATCACCTGCTTCACCCCCACCCTTGCCGCCCCTCCCCCCTCCCCCCTGCCCCCCTCCCTCCTCCCCCCTCCCCGCCCCGCCTCACCATACCCGCCGTCCCCCCCTAGGCGGCTTCTTCCTGCCCTGGCTGGCCTTCGCCGGCACCGCCGCCGCCTACGCCGCGCTGGCGGGCGCGGCGGTGACGCGGCTGGCGCCCATCGCGGCGGGCAGCGGCGTGCCGCAGATGAAGGTGCGCGTGTGGGGGTGGGTGGATGGGTGGTAGTGGTGGGGTGGTCGGGTGCCGGCCTGCCGCAGTGTGGCGCACACCACGGGGCGGGCCCCTGCGTGGGCGTGTCTGTTGCCACCGGCACCCCGCGCCGGCACCCACTCCTCGACGCACCCACCCAGCCGCTTCCAAACAACCACACACACGCCCCCACGGTCTGCATGTTCCCTCTCGTGTTTCTAACACGCTCTCCCCCCCCCACACACACACACGCCCCCGCAGGCCTGGATCAACGGCGTGTCGGTGCCGGGCGCGGTGTCGCCCCTGACCCTGCTGGTCAAGGGCGTGGGCGTGACGCTGTCCATTGCGGCGGGCCTGGTGGCGGGTGAGGCGGCGCGTGGTGGGGGTGTGTTAGAGAGCACAAGGTGGTGTGTGTGTGTGTGGAAGGGCGTGGTGGCGGGTGAGAGGCGTGGTGGCGGGTGAGCGGGGCGGCATGGGGGGCCTGGGCCTTGAGCGGGTGCTGCGAGTCACTGCCCCCATCACTGCCGCATCGCCCCCATCGGAACACACCGTGCGGCCAGCGGCACGCCGCCGGACGACACGCCCTACCCCACGCCCCCCTTCTTCCCCCCCCCCCCCCCCACCTCCCCCCTCCCCCCCGCCCCAGGCAAGGAGGGCCCCTACATCCACAGCGGCGGCATCCTGGGCTACATGACCGCACAGGGCGGCCGGCTGGCGGTCAAGAGGTGCGGGGTGTGGGTGGGTGGGGTGGGTGGCGGTGTCGCGTGTGCGGGATGGGGTGGCGGTATGTCCGGTGCATGCGGTACCGTATGTGGGGTGTGACAGGCCTGATGGGCCAGTTGTGGCGCGTGCATGCGTGCGTGCGTGTGCGTGCGTGTGCATGTGTGTGAGAGAGAGGGAGTGGCGCAGGCGGCGGACAGGCCTGGCGCGGCCTGGAGCACAGCAGCCGCACACCTGCATGCGGCGGTGATGGGTGGGCGCACGGGTCGCCCCATCGCGCAGGTGGGCGGCGAGGGAGGTGCGCCGCGAGGCAGGCGTCGTCAAGACCGCGGGCAGCAGCCCAGGTGGCGGCGGCGGCGGCGGGCGGTGGTGGCAGCCGCACGCGCTGCTGCGGCGGCGCCGGCGCCCGCAGCTAGAGTTCCCGGACCTTGGGCCACCAGCTGCGGCGGCGGCAGACGTCGCTGCGGTTGGCGCTGACGGCATGGCGACAGGGGGCAACAGCGGCAGCGGCGGGAGGGGGGCGAGGCCTGCGGCGTCGGACCGGCCGCCGCCTGCCTGGGTGCCGCCGGTGGCGGCGGTGGAGCCGCGGGAGCAGAGCGACGCCGCGTCTGTGGGCACCAGCGCGGGTGGGTGCCTGGGTGTCCGGGTGACCTGGGTGGCCTGGCCCGGCGCGGGTGGGTGTCTGGGCACGGGCTGTAAGGTGGCATCAACAGGTGGCATCAACAGGTGGCATCAACAGGTGGCATCAACAGGTGGCATCAGGTTGGCCGGCACGACACGGTGGTGTGTGCGTCAGGCCACCACAGCGGGCCGCACGACCGTTCGAGCGCTCCAGTCCTGCCTGACGCATGCGCATCTCACCGCAAGAACCCGCACATTCACACAAACGCTATCCGTGCAGACCGCTGCACACATGCCCTGTGCGGTGTCGTTCACACATACCCTGTGTGCGGTGTCGTTCACACATACCCTGTGTGCGGTGTCGTTCACACATACCCTGTGTGCGGTGTCGTTCACACATACCCTGTGTGCGGTGTCGTTCACACATACCCTGTGTGCGGTGTCGTTCACACATACCCTGTGTGCGGTGTCGTTCACACATACCCTGTGTGCGGTGTCGTTCACACATACCCTGTGTGCGGTGTCGTTCACACATACCCTGTGTGCGGTGTCGTTCACACATACCCTGTGTGCGGTGTCGTTCACACATACCCTGTGTGCGGTGTCGTTCACACATACCCTGTGTGCGGTGTCGTTCACACATACCCTGTGTGCGGTGTCGTTCACACATACCCTGTGTGCGGTGTCGTTCACACATACCCTGTGTGCGGTGTCGTTCACACATACCCTGTGTGCGGTGTCGTTCACACACGGCTGCACCACCACCACCCACCCGCGCGCAGGTGTGGCTGTGGCGTTCACGGCGCCGGTGGCGGGGGTGGCGTATGCGGTGGAGGAGGGGACCACCGTTTTCAGTGTGACTGTGCTGTGGAAGGTGCGCGGAAGGTGGGGTCTGGGGGGGATTGTAAACACCAGCCCAATCTAAACCCAAGCGATGGGGGATGTGTGTGTGTTTGCGTATGGGGCAGGGCGTATCAGCGGCGGTGCGGTGCGGCCTGGAGTCCCAATCGCGGCACTCGCCTGTCCCTAACCGGCTGCCCCTGACCCTGACCCCACACACAAACACACACCGGCCAGGCCTACCTGTCCGCCGGCATGGCGGTGTGTGTGATGCAGCTGCTCACAGTGGCGGCCAGGTGCGCGTGCGCGTGTGTGTGTGTGTGTGCCCCGGGCGGTAGGTGTGCCGGGGGGTACGTGTGCCGGGAGTTGCGTGTGGCCGGGAGGTGCGTGTGGGGAGTGGTGATGCTGCTCCCCTGGATGTGCGCGTGTGCCCTCCACCCCATTCCCCTTCACTGCACTCCAACGCAATCCTTACCTACCAACAACTCCACTGCCACGGGAGCCCTGCCACGATGTGCACCCTGGCACGCACTCACTGACCCGGTCCCCTCGCAACCTCCCCCACCCTTCACTTTGTCTCCCCCTGCACCCGCCCCTCTCGCAGCGGCAAGGCGCAGTGGTCCTTCAGCACGCTGCGAATGCCCACCGAGCTCTCCTTTCGCAGCGTGAGCAACGTGTGGGGCATCTTTTGGTGAGTGTTTGGTGGTGGCGGCGGGGGGTGGGGAGTGGCGGTGGCGGAGCCGGATGGAACCGGAAGCTGCAGCCTGCAGGCGCCCAGTGCATTCGCGCCTAGCACTTACCAATCCTTGCCTAATCGGTTTAGGGTTGGGCTGGTGTTCACAATCGCCCCCGACCCCCGACCCCACGCAACCCTGGACCAACAGGTTCCACGCCTGGGAGCTGCCGCTGCTGGTGGTGCTGGGCCTGCTGGGCGGCGCGATGGGCGGCCTGTGGACACTGGGTGCGTCATGTCCTCACACTACACGCACCTCCACCCGCCACACGCACCTCCACCCGCCACACGCACCTCCTTGCGTGTCCCATCTCTCGTGTTTCCTAACGCACTCACACCTCCATCCGCCCGCCGCCACATGGCACGCACCGCCAGGCGCCATGCAGCTGCTGACGCTGCGCAAGCGGCTGCTGGGCGGCCCCCGCCACAAGCTGGCGCGCAACATAGAGGTGGCGCTGGTGGCGGCGGCGACCGCCACGGTGGATGGGCTCGGGGGCGAGGGTCCTGGCCAACGGGGGCTGTTTAACCTGGCGACCTGGCAACATGGGGTGTGGAGGCTGGGGCTCTACCGCGACCTGGCGGCCGCGCGCGGGCTTGAAGCCTCGGCCACTCCCCAGTCGCCACACCTCCACCCATATCCTTCCCCCTTCTCGTATTCACAAACCCCCTGGCACCCATTATACACGGGTGACCCCCCACACGCCCCACAGATCTGGTTGGGCGTGTGCTACGGCTCCCCCTGCGCGCCGCTGCCGCCCGGCCACCAGGCCCTGTCCGCGGGCGACGCCGGCCGCACGCTGCGCTGGCTGTACTTCGACGGCCCCGACCAGCTGTTCCCGCAGCTGTGGTGCCCCGAGGGGACCTACTGCGAGTGGGGGCAGGTGCGCGAGCGTGTGCTTGTGTGTGTGCGTTGGGGGAGGGGGGGAGGGTGGTGAGCACCAGCCCAAGCCAAGCCTAACTAGACGGAAGGGGGCAACACACACACAAGCACCTGCATCGACGAGCAACTCCTTCGCACACCCACACCTGCACATCCACACCTGCCCACCCACACCTGCACATACACACCTGCCCACCAACCGCCAACCGCCGCCGCCGCCAGCTGTTCTGGATGCCCGTGGAGACCGCCGCACGCGCCATGTTCAGCGTCCACCCCGCCGCCGCCTCGGAGCAGCAGCCTCTGCACCCGCCGCCGCCGCCGGGCGCAGCGGCCGCCGCCGCCAGTGACCCCGCCGCCGACCTGGCGTTCAGCTTCTCCGCCGCGGCGCTGGGTCTGTTCGTGGGCCTGGCCTACCCCGGCCTGCTGCTCACGTACGGCGTGGCGGCGCCCACAGGTGGGGTGGATGGAGGGGTGGGGGTGGGTGGGATGGGGTGGGAGCCCTGGGCATTCCGGGCGGTTTGGGCGCTTCATTGGGCTGCCCTGCCGGCCTGTGTGTCTGCCGGCCTGTGTGCCTGCCAGGCGGACACGACCGGCAGCGCCCCACCGCTGCACCGCTGCACCGCTGAGGCCCTGATGCACCTGAGACCCCGCCTGCTGCTGCCCCTGCCCCTGCCCCTGCCGGTGCCCCTGCCACCCCATCCCGCTGCTGCAGGCATCTTCATCCCCACCCTGGCCATCGGCGGCGCGGCGGGCCGGCTGGCGGGGCGGGCGGTGCAGGCCGCGCTGGACAACTGCGGCGTCAGCGCGCAGGTGCGTGTGCATGCGTGTGTGAGAAATGACGTGTGGGGGAAACCAGCAACTAAGACTGTGCGTGCGGTGCAGCAAACACGTGATGCATGCGTGTGTGTGCGCATATGGTTTAGAGCCCTGGCGGCCGCCTGCTCAATGCTGTGCAACCCCCCGGACCCTAACCACTCATGACTCCCCTCCCCTCCCCAACCCCACCCCCTTTCCCAAACATCCTTGCAACCCGTAAACCCCCCCCCCCCCGCTGTCCAGATCTCGCTGCCCGCCTGGGGGGTGGTGGGCGCCGCCGCGCTGCTGGCGGGCATCACCAGGCTGCTGCTGGCAACAGTGAGCGGAGGGAGGGGGGGACGAGTGGGGGGGGGGGGGGGTCTGGGGAGGGGGGGGACTGGGGAGGGTGGGGGAGGGAGGGGGAGGCACTAGGAGGGACTGGGAGGGGGTTGTGTATACCAGCCCAAGCTAAACGGAGGGGTACCGGCATCGTGTATGTGCGTGTGTCCGTGCCTGCGACCCAACGCATTACCTCCCTGCTCTCACCTGCCTTTCCCCCCTTTAGCTTGGTTTAGATTGGGCTGGTGCTTACAACCCCCCCCTCTCTCCGCCCCGCCGCCGCCACCCCCCGCCGCCGCCGCCGCCAGTGCCTCATCGTGACCGAGACCTCCGGCGGCGGCCCGCTGTTGGTGCCCATCGTGCTGGCCACCACCGCCGCCAAGCTGGTGGCCGACACCACCTCGCCCTGCATCTACGACTGGCAGGTGGGGGGTGGGTGGGGGGCTGGGTGGGTGGTGGGGGCTGGGGGTTAGTGCATTCCAGAACCCAAAGCAACCGACCGAGTGGGCTGGGGGTGGGGGTGGGAGGGGCTGGGGAAGGTTTTGAATAGCAGCCCAAGCTAGACCTGGCGGGTGCTTTGGGGCCTGGTTGGGAGGGCCAGGACCGCTCTACGCCGCTCTGCTGCGCCGCTCATCTTCCCTGGCGACACGCTTTCTGCCCCTTCAGTGCCTGCCGTACCGCTTTCCCAACCATCCTTGCAACCCAACCCCCGCCCCCCAACCCCCCAACCCCCCAACCCCCCAACCCCCCAACCCCCCAACCCCCCAACCCCCCAACCCCCCAACCCCCACCCCAGATGGCCGCCGCGGGCTTCCAGTACCTGGAGGACAGCGCCTCACTGCCGCCGGGCCGGCTGAGCGCGCTGGTGGCGGAGCGGGTGGGTACCGTGTGTGTTAGAGATCACAATGGAAAACGACAGCAAAGACTGATGCGGAAGGTCGCGGCGGAACCGAATGCTTACGGATGTTACCTCAGTAAATTACCGTGTGTGTACTTTGTGTGTGTGTATGTGTGTGTGTGTGTGGTGGGGTGTTGGCGGGATGGGGGAGGAGGGGGTACAGCATAATGCACCCACCCACACCCGCATCATGTGCCCAGCCCCCACGCACGTTTCCTTACGGGGTTGGTTCAGAGTAAACCCCCAGCACTCCCCGCCACCTGAACACCCCCACCCGGCCTCACCGACCACCCGGCCTCACCCCTACTGGCCAGGTGGGCCGCGTTATGACGCGCGAGCCGCTGGCGTCGCTGCCGGAGCGCCCCACCCTGGCGCACGTGCTGCAGTGGCTGCGCACCCACAAGCACAGCTTCATACCCGTGGTGCGGTACGGCCGCGGCGGCGCGGCAGCGGCCGGGGCAGCAGCAGCAGCGGCAGCCGGCGTGTGCGGAGACGAGGACGGCAGCGGCGGCGGTGACACGGCCCGGCACGCTGCGTCGCCCGACTGGGCAGCTCCGAAGGGCAGTGGCGGCGGCAACGGGGCGACTGAGCCAGCCCCCAAGGGCAGCAGCAACCATGCGCCCGGGGCGCTGCCGCGGCAGCTGGTGGGTGTGGTGCACCGCTGGCAGCTGGTCAGCTGCCTGCGCCACCCGGGGCTGCTGCGCGACATGCTGTTCATTCCCGAGGAGCAGGAGGAGCAGGCGCAGGCGCAGAAGGAGCAGGAGCACGAGCAGGAGCACGAGCAGCGGCAGGAGAAGCGGGAGGAGCAGCAGGAGCAGCAGCAGCGGCGGCGGCAACAGCGCGCGCCCGACGCCGCGGCGCCGCTGGGCCGGCGCGAGCGGCTGGCGGCGCTGGCGCTGATGGCGCAGTCGCCGGGGGAGCTGCCGGCGGCGGAGGAGGCGGCGCTGCTGGAGGCGTGGATGTCGGCGGAGGCGGAGGCGGCGGTGGAGATGGCGGCGGAGGCTGCCGCGGACGTGTCTGGGGCAGCAGCTGCTGGGCCGCAGGAGGCGCAGGGAGTGGCCGCGGGGGTGGACGGCTCACCACCAGCAGCAGCGCCGGCGGCGGCGGAGGGTGCCGTGTCCATATCCATAGCCCTGGCGCTGCACGCCGCCGCGGGGGCAGCTGGGGCAAAGCACGAGGCGGCCGCCGCGGCTGAATCCGACACGTGCCGCGGCGCCGGGCCCGCCTGGCTGCGCCGGCGCCTGGACCTGGCCGCGCTGCTGCTGGCCACGCCGCACAGCCTGCCGCCGGACGCGCCGGCGCAGGAGGCGCTGCTGGCGCTGCGGCACCTGGGGCTGCACTCGGTGCCGGTGGCGGCGCCCAGCCCGGCGCTGCTGGGGCTGGTGACGCGGGCGGACCTGTTCCGGGCGGAGCTGGAGGAGGGCGGGCAGGGGCAGGGGGGCGAGGGGAGGCGGAAGAAGGAGCAGTAGGCGCGGCAGGCGGCTGGGGGCGGCTGGCGGAGGTGTGGTGACGTAGGGGGGCCGCCCAGTGTGGAGCAGAAAGACCTCAGGGGCCCTACCTATGTAGGAGAGCGCCTCAAGGGGCATGCGGCGGTGCGGGCGTGCGGGCAGGTGACGCGGCGCGCTCTGCCTCCACAGCAGTGCGCACCGCCGGGAAGGGCTGAAGCGCTGCCCCTGAGCTCCACCGTCCGCACCCGCATTCGTGTTAGCCACTTAGCCTTGCGCTGAACTGATGGTGGCGTGCACGGACGGGAGGAGTGGTGGACGCGTGGCACACGGCCGTATGGTGGCACTGGGCCACTGGCAAAGCTGAAACGTCGAGTTGCTCCGTCACTATCGTCAACGCTTGGCTGCTGACGCTTCCTTGCGTGTCCGCCTGGGCGGCTGGCTGCAACCAGCAACACGCGCGCGGCCCGAGACACGGCCCGTCAATGCCCTATTGTTGCGCCGCCCAACCAGGCGAGAGTTCACAGCCGGAAATTGCGTCATTACAGGTGAAGCGTCGGGAGCGCCGGAATCGCGGCGGCTATTCCTACAGCAACGCAGTACCTGTGACATGTTCGGTCATACGATAAAATCAAGTCGTGTCCACCAGTGAGTTGACATCACAAAAGCGCCCAACGAACAAACACTGCCGCCCGGCACCTGCACTGGCAGGGCGCACATCCCTGCAGCAGACGCGGCGGCGGCCGCCAGAACCAAACCCCGTTCGAGCGTAGCCGAACAAACGTCAAACCGGTACCCACAACAGCAAAGCTCTCGTAAAAGCGTGAGTCGCACGCACGCAGATCACCGCACAGCCGCACACTCCTCGTCCTGCAATCTAAACTACAGCCATGGGCCTCAGGCAGGCCGGTCCCAACCGCAGCCACACAGCCGCCTACTTGGCGGACCGCTTCGAGCTGCCCGCCTTGGCCTTGGCGGGCGCGGCCGCCTTGGCCGCCTTCGCCACGGGCTTGGCGTCCGCCTTGCCCTCGCCCTTACCGGCCTTGAGCCGCGCCGACTTGCCGCAGGCCGCCGCAGCGGGCTTGGCGGGCTTGGCGGGCGCAGCAGCAGCGGAAGCAGCCGACTTGGCGGGGGCGGCCTTGCGCCCGCGCTGGGCGGCCTGTGGGGGTGGCAATGGGATGGCAAGGGTTGAAGGACCAGACAGGGGTGATCAAGCTAGCCCGCCGCGTTTCCGGCGGTGTCAGGGCAAGCATCGTGCGGCAGTGCAGGGGTAGCATCCCACGCACTGGGCCCAACAGTGGTTGATGCCTGCGGCCGCGACGCCCAACCGTCAGACAGGCCCCGCGCAGTAGCCACCACAAAGGCTCACCGGCTCCTCCTTCGCCGCCGCCTTCCCGCGCTTGCCGCCAGTCGCCTTCTCCTTGGGCGCCGCCTTCGCCTTCGCCGCCGCCTTGGCCTTGGGCTTGGCGGCAGCGGCCTTGCCCTTCTTGGGCGCGGGCGCCTCCTCCTCCTCCTCTTCCTCTTCCTCCTCGTCTTCCTGCTCCTCCTCCTCGTCAAACTCCTCCTCCGAGCCCGACTCCACCGCCGCCTCCATCTCCTTCATCTCCGCCTCCTCCTCGGCGTCGCTGTCCTCCTCCTCGGCCTCCTCAGCCTCCTCCTCCTCGACCTTCTTGGCCTTGCCCCGCCCCTTGCGTGCGGGGGCGGCAGCCGCGACCTTGCCCTTCTTGCCCGCCGCCGCTTTGCCCGCAGCAGAAGCGCCGCGGCGCTTCTTGGGCGCCGCCTGCTCCTCCTTCTCCTCCGCCTCCTCCTCGCCGTCCCCTTCCTCTGCCGCTGCCTCCGACTTGCGGCCGCGCTTCTTGCCGCCGGCCTTGCTGCTGCCGGCCGCGGCTGCTGCTGCCGGCTTCTTGGCCGCCGCCGCCTTCTTCTTCTTGGCGGCCGCCGCCTTCCGCTTGCTGGCGGCCTTGCCCTCCACGTCGCCGTCCTCCGCGTCGTCGTAGGCGGCGCCGTCCTCGCCCTCACCCAGCAGCTCCCGCCGCTGCCGCTCCGCCCAGCGCAGCGGCGCCGGGTCGGCCTGCTCCCGCTTGGGCGCCGCCGCCCGCTTGGCGGGCACAGCGGCGGTCGAGGGGCCCGCTCCGTCGTCGCCCGCGGCAGCGGCCTTGCCCTTCTTGACCGCCGGCGCCTTCTTCGCGCCGCCCGCCGCCGCCGCCGCCTCACCCTCGCCCTCCTCCTGCTGCTCCTGCTGCTGCTCCGCCGCCTCCTCCTCCTCCTCCGCCTCCTGCTTGACGCCCTTCCACGCCGCCATCTCGGTGCGGTAGCGCTCCTTGTCGGCTGCAGGGCCGGGAGGGGGTGGGGGTTCCATGCATGATTATTTTAAGATGATATGATTGGGGGCTGGGGTCGGGAAGAGGGATGGGGAAGAGTGTCTCAGCCGATGACCGCACATGACCACATCGGCCCCCACCCGCCGCACCCGCCGCACCGTACCTTCCGCAATGCAGCACGGCAACAGCGCATGCGTACGTACCCTCCGTCCCGCACTGCACACAGTTCTTTTGTGCTTCCCCGCCCCAGTGCCCCTGCAGTTGCGGCCCTGCCGCCACCGCCGCAGCGCGCACGCCCCCCGAGGCCATCCGCTCCATCCGCCCCAGCCATCGCTCCCCCTGCGCCCGGCCCCACCCTCGCCCGCTCCTCCAACGCCGTCCCGCCGCCCCTCCACCCCCCACCCGCCGCCGCCCCCACGCCGCCCCCCTGCGACCAGCTGCTCACCGGCGGCCTGCTGGTCGTACTTGCTCCGCTCCTCCTCGCCCATAGCCGCCCACTGGTCGGCGCACACGCCCTTGAGCCCCACCCGCAGCGCGCGAACCTCCTTGTCGTTACCCGCCAGGTCGGGCTCGTCGCCCAGCGCGCGGCCCACAGCCTCCTGCAGGCGGGGGGGCGGGGGGCAGGGCAGGGCAGCGGTGCAGTGAAGCGGTGTTGCAGCGGGATCATGACACCGCCATCAGGGGGGATGGGGGAATAGGGAGCGCGGCCCGCGGGGAAAACGGGATGGAAAGGGTTGCGTGTTGGCAAGGAAGCACCGCCGCCGCTGCATCTCAAGAATGGGGCGCCGGCCAAGCCGGGCAGCGCATGGCCGCCAGGGCAATCACGAGTGCCAGGCGGCTGCCAGCGCGTTCGCATGGCGGGGCCCCACGCCATTCCACCCCACGCCGCGCAACCCAGCCTTTGCCTTGCCTCAATGCACTTAGTTTTGCTTTGGTTTGGGCTGGTGTTCACGATCTCCTCCCCTCACCCCACCCCAGCACCCGCACGCGCGCCGGGCCCACCTGCACCAGGAACTCCACGGGGCCGCGGCTGGGGCGCGGCCGCGAGCCGCCGGCGCCGGCGGCAGCGGCGGAGCCGGTGGGCGGCTTGGGTGCGCCGCGCGGCCGGCGCGTGCGCTCCCGGGTGACCGCCTCCACCTCCCGCTCCAGCAACACTGTGTCAGGGGGTTAGAGGGTTCAAGCAGTTGGGGTGGTGGTGGGAGCGGGCTTCCAGCACGTTGGTGGGTGTTGCTGACATATGCAGGCGCTGGGCGGGCAAGCCCGCCGGGCTGCCACGAGCGATGGATACAGCAGCACGTGCGAGTTCTCTGCATGTACTTGGTTAATGCGCAGAGCTCTCGCGCGGAACCAAAAAAAATTTGAGCCGGGCTGTCGACGGGCTTTGGCGCCAAACCGGTCCAAGCCGCAGACCCGAGACACTGCAAGCTTTCAGAGGAATCAGACATCATGCTGACAGTCTCACCCGTGGGCACCAGCAGCTTCTTCGCGGGAACCGGCACGGCCTTGAAGAATTTGTTGGCTTTCAGCGCGTTGGGCTCCTTCTGCGCAGGCCGCTCATCCCGCTCCTTCAACGTGGTAAAAGGAGTCTCTGCGACGCTGTCATGCTCGACAACAGTCTTCTTCCTGGATCGGCCTGTCGACTTGGCAGCGGACTTTGGGCGACTGGACATCCTGAGGCGTTCTGTTATACAGGTAAGAACAACAAACCAGTTCAAGTGCTGGTGTGCAGTGGAGACATGAGCTGAGAGCCCAAGAAGCGCAAGGGTCAGGTTGTGTGCATTGGCGCATCCGTGTGAAGACTTGTTGAGCAATCGAGCCCAGCCCAGTTTTTGCTGCCTATTCCATCGGCATCCAACCAACTTTCCTCATATCACCCGTAACGATCGGTGTAGGTTTTGAGACCCAAGCGCGTTGATCATAGTCGACTGTGCGCGATCGGCGAGCCGTTGTAAATCAAACGCGCCTGGGCTACGCGCCCTTGCGCAGCGAATAAGATATGGTCGAGCAGCTGAAGGCCGCGCTAGTTGCGTTCTTCGGTCAGGACCCGGCGCAGCAGCACGTGGCGAACCTCTGGCTAAACAACTTTTCGCCAACTCCTGAAGCATGGGGGGCAGCGCTCGCGCTCGTCGAGCCGGGAAGCGGCGCGACGCTGGAGCAGGCCTTCTTCGCGGCAAACATGCTTGCGACGAAAACGCGGAACGAGTGGGGCCGGCTGAGCCAGCAGCAGCGTGCTGAGCTCACAGAGGCGTACTTGTGAGTCGCGCGGTGTGGTGGGGTAGGGCCAGAACTCGGCGCCGTGGCCCAGGGCTTGAGCGCGGGAGGCCCAGGCCTGGGGGCAACCGCCGCGTGGTCTCCGACGGCGTGTTTGCGCGGTCTCGGGGAGTTCGGGTGCGCCGTGGCCGCGGCCCCAGTCGCTCGTCGTGTTGCAGCGTCCACCCCTGCAGCCGGACTCCTAGCCGTCCTGTCAGGTGTCCGCCCCAAGCCCCTCTAGCTGGACTCCCGCCACGTTCCAAACCCCTCCGCGCCTCCACCACCCGCCTCCACCTGCACCGTACCGCCGCAGGGCCAAGCTGCGGGGGCTGGTGCTGGCGCCGGGGGCCGGCCCCGCCGCCGCCGCCGCCGCGCCGCCGCAGCTGGTGGACCGGCTGAGCCTGCTGGCGGCCAGCGCGGCGGCGCTGGGCGGCGCCGGCCCGGCGGCGGCGTACCTGGGCCTAGCGCACGAGGCGGCGGTGGCGGGCAAGGCCGCGCTGGGCGCGGGGGCGCCGGGGTCGGCGGAGCAGGTAGGGGTAGCAAGGGGCGGGTGTCCTCGGCAGGCGGGCGGGCGGCTGCGCGTACGGCACGGCAGGTTTGTCGCCAGGCGTGCAGCGTGCGGCCCCTGGCCACCTGGCCATCGCCACACATACACGCACCCTGCACACACGCTCACCCTACACACGCTCACACGCTCACACAGGCCGGCGGCGAGGCGCTGCTGCGGCTGTCGCTGCTCATGCTGCAGCAGCTGGCGGAGGAGGCGGACGAGCTGGACAGGTGGGGGGCTGAGGGCTGGGGGGCTGGGGGGCTGGACAGGCGGGGGGCTGAGGGGTGGGGGTGGCTGGAGGGCTGGGCAGGTTGGGTGGCTGTGGGCTGGACAGGTGGGGGGCTGGGCAGGTGCTTGGAAAGGGGGGGATGGCTGGGGCAATAGTGCTGGACAGTTGCGAGGCCAGATCTAAAGCAGCAGCAAGCGAGCGCGAAGCCGGGTGGGATGCGCTGGGCCGCGGTCGGTGTGCATGCGGCCTTGGGGCTCACTACTGTCACCTGCGGGCCTTTCGACACGGCTCGTTCCTTATCGCCTCGGTTCGAATTTCCCTTCCCTTGTCTTTGCTCTTCCGTGTTTCTGTGTGTGCGTGTTTCTGCTTGTGCTCTCTGTGCATCTGGTGTGCGCTTGCCTGTGCCTGCCCTGCCTCCGCCTGCCTCCGCCCGCCCTGCCCTGCCCTGCCGTTTCGCATGCGTTGCACGCGCCTGCCCTGCGCGCACCCCTGCCCTGCCCTGCCCTGCCCTGCCCTGCACGCTCGCTCGCACACCGGTCCTGGCGGATGTGGCGGATGTGGTGGACATGGCGGTGGCGGTGGGGCCACGGGACCACGTGGCGCTTGGATTTGGCGGATGGCCACGTGGCGGACGGACCTGGCTGTGGCTGATGCGGCGGCGGCGGCGGTGTGCTGGCGGCGGCGGCGGCGGCGGCGGTGGTGTGCCGGCGGCTGTGCATCACATGCGCAACGGCTGCGGCGGGGTGCTGGCGGCGGCGGGTGCTGGCGGTGGCGCGGGCACGTGGCGCCACATGATTGACCTCCTGGGTGTCCGGCGTGCGCCCTGGGGCCCGGGGCCTGTTGCTGAGCCCGCAGTGCCGCGCCCCCCCATCGCAGGCCCCGGCGCCAATCGCTGGTGGTGGGGGACCCGGCGGCGGGCGGGGCGGGCGGCCTGGCGGCGCAGCGGGCGGGCGTGGTGGGGCTGGTGCGGGAGGTGCTGGGCAGCTGCGGCGGGGCGGGCGCGGGCGCAGGCGCGAGTGGCGGCGGCGCTGACGCGCACGGCGCCGCGGGGCCGCCGCTGCGCCTGGGGCTGCTGGCGGCGGCGGTGCGGTGCGGCGGCGCCTGGGTGCGGCTGGACGACAGCGGCGCGGCGGGGTGCGGCATGTCACCCGGAGAGCTGGAGGTGGGGGCGGCGGGGGGGGGGGGGCGGGGGGGGGGGGCGGTGTGTGTGTGTGTGGGAGCGTGGGGGCGTGGGGGCGTCGTCACGTGGGGGTGAACAGGGAGGAGGGCGCCAGGTGTGCAGGGGAGCCGGCAGATGGCCCGCAGTCCTCCTGCTGACCGCGTGGGGCCGCCCTGCCACCTCCCCCGAGAGCAGTCTACGCAAGTCTACTTGCCATCCCTGAAACCTCCCGCCCCGCCCACACAGGCCGTGTCCCCGGGCCTGCTGCCGGCGCTGCTGGGCCTCCTGGCGCTCCGGCCGCCCGGCTCCAGCTCCGGCTCGGCGCCGCACTCGCAGCAGCACACGCCCTCGCCCACCCCCGGCGGCACGCCCCATGCGCCCGGCTCCGCCTCCGGGTCCGGCCCGGGCCAGCAGCAGCAGCAGCAGCTGGCGGCGCTGCAGCAGGCGGTGGGCGACCTCGCCGCCGACCTGTTGGGTCCGGGCGGCCGCACCGCGGCGGCGGCGGCGGGTGGCGAGGCCGCTGACGTGGCGGCGGCCGCCGCCGCCGTGCGGGCGCTGGTGGCGCTGGTGGCGCAGCTGGGGCCGGCGGCGGCGGCGGAGGCGGCGGCCGCGGCGGCGCGGGGGCTGGGCACGGGGTTGGATCCGCCGCCGGGGGTGGGCGCGCTGACGGTGGCGGTGCGGGTGGCGGGCGCGGTGGCGGAGCGCAATGCCGGCGAGCTGGCCACGGGGGGACCGGCGGCGGCGGGCGGGCCGGGCGGCTGCGAGCTGGCGGTGCAGCTGGCGCAGGCGGTGCTGGCGGCGCTGGGCGCGTGGTGGGTGCGGCGGGGTTTTGCGGGTGTGAGTGGGCGGGTGGCAGGTGGCGGGTGGCGGGTGGCGAGTGGCGGGTGGCGGGTGGCGGGTGGGGATGTGGGTGGTGCGGGTGGTGGGTCGTGGGTGTGTGGGCAGCAGGTTGGTTGCCTTGCATTCGCGCCCGGCGGGTGTGCCGTGTGGTGGTGCTATTCCCGTCGGGTGACCCGGGGCGGGGCTCTGGCGTTTGTTATATGCCACCGACCCCAACACGTCCCTCCCCTCCCTCACCCCCTCCCTCCCGACCAGCCCCGCGCACCTGCCGCTGGCGGAGACCGCCTGTGACTACTTTCTGGCGCTCAACTGCACGCCCACCGCCGCGCGCCACCCCGCCCTGGGCGGCGGCGCGCCGGGCGGGCTGTGGTCGGCGCTGCTGGGGCCGCTGCTGGGCGCGGTGGCCTATCCGCCCGGCTTCAGCGGCTGGGAGGAGGAGACCGAGGTGGACGAGGAGGCGTTCCACAGGTGGGGGTTGGGTGGGGGTTTGCAAGGATATTTGGGAAAGCTGGGGGGGCTGGGGGAGCAGGAGCCGGGGCTGTAGCGGTGACGGTGTGGGATGCGTCTGGAGCGTGTCTGCGTCGTTAAGTTTTCCGTGTGTCATCTAAGACACACGGCCCCCTCCCGCCTCCCCTCCCCCGCCCGCCTCCAGGTTCCGCGAGCAGCAGGCCGCCGACCTGCTGGAGTCCATGTACGGCCAGTGCCGCGCCGGCCTGGCGGCGGCGCTGGTGGAGGGCGCCACGGCCAGCTCGTCAGGCGTCAACGGCGGCGGCGCCAACGGGGCGGCGGCAGGTGGCGGCGGCGACGCGGCGTGGCGGCGGGTGGAGGCGGCGCTGTTCTGTCTGCGGGCCATCCACCTGCCCGTGAAGGTGGGGGCGCTGGTGCGGTTGCTGGCTGGGTGTGTGTGTGTGTGTGTGTGTGTGTGTGTGTGTGTGTGTGTGTGTGTGTGTGTGTGTGTGTGTGTGTGTGTGTGTGTGTGTGTGCGCGGGTGATGGGGCGGGGGGCGGGGGCATTGCGACGTGGAAGGGGACGTGCACGTGCAATGTGGCCGTTGGCATGCGGCACGACAGCGGCACACGACACGGCGAGTGACGCCCTGACACCCTGTCTACCGCATTATCTGTTTCATCTCCCGCCCACAACAGGCCGCGGCGCTGGGCGGGAGAGCGGGAGAGCTGGACACGCCAGCAGCCGCGTCGCAGTCGGCGGAGCTGCAGGTGCGTTGAGGCAGGGGGCAGGGACGAGACGGGGGACATTACAGGCGCTGGGGGGAGGCGCCGACGGCCGTGTAGGCATGCGGGCGTCTGCGCGTGTGGGCGTGCGGCCCGGTGCGGCCCGGCTGGAGGGTTGCATCACACTGCCTTGCCTTGCCTGGTCACGGAGCCGACTTCTGCCCCGCTCTGCCCCGCTCTGCCCGCAGGCGCTGCTGGGCCGCCTATTTACGGACGTGTGCTCGCCGTCCGGCCGCGTGTACGGGTGGGTGCGGCGGAGGCTGCAGGGATGGTTGGAAGCGGGGCGGATTGTACTGTATGCCCGTATGCTGCGGGGGCGCGCGCGTGAGGTTTTGAGTACCCGCGTGTCTCTCAATTTTCTCTGTCGAGCCACAGGCACACTCCCTCACCTCGCTACACTGCCCCCACCCGCTGCAGGCTGCTGCCGCACCCCTGGCTGTGCCAGGCCGCCTGCCGCCTCATTGCCGACTACGCCGCCTGGTTCGGCAAGGCGCCGGACGCGCCGCTGCAGGTGGGGGGCTGCGGGGTTCCAGGGCGCTGGGGGGCAGTGGGGGCTGGGGGGCAGTGGAGGCTGTCCTCTGCAATGCCGAGACCGCTGACCCACCCACCCACCCAACCAACCAACCAACCAACCAACCAACCAACCAACCAACCACCGAGCGCTGACATCTGCCCCTCGCCCCCCGCCTGTGTGTCCTGGCGGGGCTGCAGCCGGCCCTGGCGCTGCTGCTGCAAGCGCTGTCGGTGCGGCCGGCCGCCGCAGCGGCAGCTCAGGTGCGCGGGATTGGAGTGGGGTGGGCGATCGTGGGTCAGCTGCACTGGTTCACGCATACTTCCCGAGTACACGGAGGCACAGGGGAGCTCGCGAACGCGTGCCCAGCTGCTTGCGCGCGGGTGGGTGCATGGCGTGGCATGCCCTGTAACTCTTTAATGATCACCACCTCCGCCACCACCGCCACCACCACCACCACCATCACAACAGGCCTTCCGCAACCTGTGCGTCCGCGGCGCCGACCGGCTCACCGCCGATCCCGCCACCCTGCCCGCCCTGGCCGCCGCCGCCATGTCCGCCGTGGCGCCGCCGCCCGCGCCCGGCCTCAACGGCGGCGTGGCGGCGGCGGTGGCGCTGGAGCCGGAGCAGCGCGCGGCGGTGGTGGAGGGCCTGGCGCGGCTGGCGGCCTCGCTGCCGGCAGCGCAGGGCGCGGAGGCGGGCCGGGCGCTCATGGCGCCGTGCGTGGCGCGCGCGCAGAGCATCGCCACGGCCGCGGCGGCGGCGTCAGGCGGGCGGCTGTCGCCGGCGGCGCTGTCGGCGCTGGCGGCGGAGCTGGGCCTGATGTCGGCGGTGGTGCGCTTCCTGGAGTTCCCGCAGTTCGCGCAGGCGGCGGCGGGCGGCGGCGAGGCGGCGGCCGCGGCGGCGGCGGAGGCGCACCCGGCGCTGCAGGTGGGGGCGGGGGCTAGAGGTCCTGGAGTTATACGGCCACGGACAGAGGCGCATACGCCTACAAGCCCTGGTTTATTTGGGGTTGGGTTTGGATCAGCTTGGGCTGGTAGGCTCCAGCAGAGGAGCGCGGCTGCAACTTGACCAAAGTGTGTGTGCTGTGCTGTGCGTGCCGCGTCAACGCCTCCACCCGCCCCCCCCCTGCGGTACCCGCCGCACCCGCAGGTGCTGCAGGTGGCCTGGCCGGTGCTGGCGGCGGTGGCGAGCGAGCCGCAGTGCGCGGCGGACCCGGGCGTGGCGGAGGCGCTGTGTGAGCTGTACAAGGTGGGGGCGCGATGGAGCTGGTGGGTGGGGGTGGGGTGGGCAGTGATGGGACCAGGTGCCGCGGGTGCATACGGGCCTGCCTGTCCGCCTGCCTGCCCGCCAGCCAGCTAGGAGGCAGCGGGGGGCAAGGGCAGGGCGCCCCTGCCCGCCCCCGGCCCCGCACATACCCGTCCCGCGCTGCCCGCTCATCTCCACCCCTTGCCCCCTGCCGCCCCCTGATGCCCCCCGCGCAGCGCTCGCTGCTGTGCGCCAAGCAGGCGGGCCGGCTGCTGCTGCCGCCGCTGCTGGGCTCGCTGGGCGGGCTGCTGGCGGCGCGGCCGCACGCCGCCGCCTTCGAGGTGCTGGCCGCCGCCGTGGAGCTGTACGGCGACTGCGGCGGGCCGGGCCACGCGCCCGAGGCGGCGGCGCGGCTGGCGTGCGCGCTGGAGGGGTGCGGTGGCGTGATGGCCGCGGCCATGGCGGCGCACGGCGCGGCGCAGGCGGCCAGGCTGCAGCACGTGAGCTTGGGGGCGGCGGCGGTGCTGGTGTGGTTGGGAGGGGGGAAGAAGGGCAGGCTGGTGGATGAACGGGCCAGAGGGATGGGAGCAGGAGGATGAGACGAAGGAGGGGAGGGGGCAGCGGGGAGTGAGAGTGCGCCGCCCCACTGGCGGATGCGGTGTTGCACAGAGCCGACCATGAGCCGCATCGGCCCATGTGCCCCCGTGCGCCGCCACCGCTCGCCGCCCATTACTCATTTGCCACCCGCCCCAGGACGACGAGGCCGCCGCCAACGCCGCCGCCGCCAACGCGCTGGCCGCCTTCCCCGCCTCCTCCTCGCCCGGCGAGCTGGCCGCCGCCTTCCTGGCGCTGGCCGACCGCTGCCTGCTGTTCGGCCGTCCGCTGCTGCTGCGCGCGGCCTGCCTGCCCGGCTGCGTGGAGTGGGCGTGCGGGTGAGGGCGGGGGGGGGGGGCAGGGTGTGGGCCGACCAGATTCCGGGGCGTGCACTGGAAGAGCCGCTGGCCTTTGGTCTAGTGGTGGGTAACTCTGCCAACCATTCTCCCTCCTGCACCCTCCCGCCTGCGACCCCCCCCCCTTTCCAAACATCCTTGCACCACCACCACCACGCCGCCCCCCCCCCCCACAGGGTGCTGACCGGCATGCGCGAGCGCGAGCCCGCCGCCGCCGCGCTGTCCTTCCTCACGCACCTGCTGTCCGCCGCCACCCGGGCCACCCAGGAGGCGGCGCAGGCGGCGGCGGGCGGCGGCGGCGGCGGCCAGCCCGACATGGCGCCGGAGCTGCGCGCCAGGTGATGAGGGGGTGGGGCGGGTGATGGTGGGCGACAGGGGGCGTTTGGGCGCGTGGCACGCGGTGGAGCCGTTGGGGTTGACCCGGTGGCGGCGACTGCAGCGATGAGCTTCCGCCCAACAGTGCCGGTGCCAGCGCCCCCACGTATCGCGCCACCTCACCCCGCACCACTTAAACCCGCCACCTCAGCAGCACCCCGCACCCACCCATTCCCCCCACAGGCTGGACGCGCTGCTGCTGTCCGCCGGGCCGCGCCTGACCTGCTCGCTGCTGGTGGCGGGCACCGACACCTGCCCGCGCACGCTGCTGCGGCCGCTGGCGGGCGCGCTGCACGGCCTCATGCAGCTGGCGGCGGCGGGCGCGGGCGCGGAGGGCGGCGGCGGCGGCGGCGACAGCCAGCTGCGGGCCGCACTGCCGGGCTGGCTGCGGGAGGCGTGGTCGGCACACAAGCCGCTGGCAGGTGGGGGAGCAGGAGCTTGGGGGCTGGGGGGGGGGGCTGGGAGGGCTGTGGGAGCTGGGGCCTGGGGGCGCAATCCGCGGCTGACTCACCTCCCCTGTCTCCTCCGTTTCCCCCCTCCTGCCGCCGGACAGACCTGGTGTCGGGCGGCCGGGTGGGCGAGGGCGGCCGCCACGCGCTGCGCTTCACGCAGCTGCTGCTGGCGGCTGGCGCCTACCCGCCGGGCGTGGTGGGCCCCTCCGCCGCCGCCGCCTCCTCCGCCGCCGCACCTCCCAAGCCGCTGCCGCGCGGGCGGCTGGACTGCCTGGTGGCGGACTTCTGCGGCCTGGCCCGCGGCGAGGCCAGCGAGGACGTCATGGTGGCGTACGACATGTAGTGGGGGTGTGGGTGGCGGTAGGGGTGGGAGGGGTGGGAGGGGGGCCGTGTTCGGGGGTGCGGGTGTGTGTACCCAACGTGTATGGTTTTGGGGTTGGGGTGCGGTGCGTGTGGAGAGTGGAGACGTGGGTGGGGAGGTGCGAGAGTTGTGTGTGTGTGGGTGGTTGGGTGGGTGGGGGTGCGAAGATGGTACGAGAGAGGGGAGGGAGTAGGTTAGTCCAATCCCGGGAGTTGGAGGTTGGATGGCTAAGTGGCACAGCAGGCGAAGTCGTTACCCATGACCAGCCGGCCGGGCGACCGGGCTCCGCGTGGACAGGGGGTTGTGAACACCTGCCCGAGTGAACCGGGGGTAGGCGTCCTTGTGAGCGGGGAAGGGGCCTCATTGATTTGGGTGGGGCAGATGGGATGCTGCGGCTGTGGCCGGGGCCAGGGGTGGGGGCGAGCTGTGTGAGCGAGTGAGCCGAGGCAGGAGCTGTTTGTGAGTGATGAGTGACGAGGGGTGAGCAGGATGTGCGGGCGTGCTGCCACGGAGTGCGGAGTGCGCGGACTATGGCGGACTCAGCCCCCAGCCTGACATTGACGAAGCGTGCAGATGTAAACGGGGTGTGCAGCAGCAAGGGTGGAGGAGTTCTGCGCAGTCCAGCGTATAGAGACCCAGCCTAGATCGGTGGTTGAGGGACAGGGCAAGGGATAGAAAGGTGGGATTATAATAAGATGGCGACAGGTGAAGTCCCGTACCGCCACCAAGTCTGTCCAACCGCACAGTCAGGATCTTGCAGGATCTTGCACCTGTGTGCCGTGTCCTAATTCGCTTGAGGTGCAATAGTTACAACTGCGGCTGTAAAAAGTTGCCCGACGGGCACCAGACAGCCACACACACAGGGACCCAGTCCCAGGTCACCACCGGTCAGGTCAGCAGCGGTGTCACAGTGCCCCCGCTCTAATGCCTGTGTCTAAAGCCCGGGTACCGCCGCCGCCCGCAGCGACGGCCGCACTGCGCCGCCACCATCAGGACTTGGGAGCCCCTGGCGACCGTGCGCTCGGGCACAGCGGCGGCGACAGCTTCGTGGTCAGACCCTTCACGCTCAGTGGCTCACGGCTCACCCGCCACGCCACGCCTAAGGGCCCACCTTCCTTCCTCCGCCACCAGTTCAGCATCACCATGCATGGGAACTTAGGCTGTCACATGTAAAGCTATGGTCGCAGGGTCCGTTGATTGCGGACGCCGCGCGGGCCGCTCCGTCCAACGGCCAGAACATATTCACGCGGCGGCATCAGGATTCACAACTGCGTGGGCTCAAGTCCCGCGCGCAATCCCGAAAAGCGTAAGCCAGTGCCGCCGTATGCGTGCATTACATACCGTACTCAAGATGCAGCAGTGCTCCCTAGCCATGGTGTGCCAGGTGGGTGCATGACCAACACCATAACGCCTTCAACCTCCGCTCAATGCTGATGTGCACGCAGTCCTCACAAATCGCCGATAATAGCGGCCAGAATACCCATGCTACTGCCTGAATCAAGCAAGTAAGAAGATCGTGAACTTATATGTCTGTATGCATGCACCAGGCCCTGCGTCGCCGCGAGCAGCCGCACCGTGCTCGGCTCCCGCATGCGCTGATCACAAGCCAACTGCCAAGGATGCATTACATCACGTGTACGGGACGTCCGCGAATGAAATCGTGGAAAGTGACACCAAGTGCAAACACAAAAACATGTGACTGGAAGCAGCCTCACGCAGACTTGCACACATGCGCTGATTCTCATGCCTTTAATTCTGGTTAACTAATGCTAGTAGTAACAGTGTGTTGTGGTAGGGTCGCGTTGTCGATGTCCGGCGCGCCACCGTCCGCCCACGTTCAGCTGCTCTGCGGCTACGGCTGCATGCCCAACGCCCCTGCCGCTACGGGCCGTGTGCGGCCGCCAGCCGGTTCGCGGAGTAGAACTCGCGCGGGCCCTCCGCCCCGGGCGCCGGCGCCTGCACGTGCGGCAGGTGCTGCCGGTGTTGGTGCTGGTGTGGAGGCGGGTGCGCGTGCGGGTGCTGCACGTTGGCAGCGCCGCCGCCCCCACCTCCCAGCGCCGCGGCCGCGGAAGTGGGCTGATGGTGGCGCGCCGCCGCCTGGACCGCCACCTGCTGCTGCTGCTGGTGCTGGTGCTGGTGCTGCTGCTGCTGGTACTGCTCAGCCTGCACCTGCGCCTGCGCCTGCGCCGCGGTGTGCTGCTGGTAGGCGGCGTACTCGGCCTGGCCCTGCGCCGCCAGGTTGACGAAGCCGCTGTTCGGCGCGGAGGCGTACGGCCGCAGCGCCGCCGCCGCCCGCAGCGCCGCCGCCAGGCTCTCCAGGTGCCGCACCACCGCCTCAGCGGGCGGGCGGTTCTGCGGCTGGCGCTGCAGGCAGTGCAGCGTGATGACGCGGTAGGCCTCGGGGCAGGAGGGCGGGAAGGCGGGGAAGATGGAGCAGTAGCGGGGGCCCTCCTTGGTGCGCACGCCCGCGCGCCGCCCGTGGTACAGCTCCCTGCAGCCAGCCAGGTGTCGTCAGTCGGGGCCGGTTGTGCTCACGACTACTGTAGTTTTGGTGAGGCAGCGTTGACAAGGTGTTGCGGCTACACTCCGGCCCGCCCTTCTCTGCCCCAGCCCGCCTGCTGCACCCGTGCACACCGCCCACTCACCACAGCATCACGCCGAGCGAGAACACTGCAGCGCACATGAGCACACGCGGGCACACGCGCACATGCAGATGTAATTCAACAACAAGGAACGTGTGATGTCATGTGTCGTGTCAAGCCGTGTGAGGCGGTAGGGGCATGCCGTTACCAGAGTGCGTACCTCCCCTGCACGCGGCCCCTACATGCACCCGCGGCCCCGCACCACCCGCGCACCACTCACCATCGGAGGCGGGTCCGACTTGGGCCTGTGGCGGCAGGAGGAACGCGGCAGGCACGCGGCATATAGGTGTGTGAGTGAGTGCTGCCAGCAAGTCGCTGCCTCAGCCCGTGCGCTCCAGCCTGACAGCCGCAACGAGCCAAACCAACGTGCCAACGTGCCAACGTTCCAACGTTCAGGACAACGTTCCAATGGACGGGCACACCACCTCCGCGCTCTGGGCTGGGCTGGCTGGTTTGGGTTCTCTTGGTCGATTCGCTTCGGTTTCTGGAATGAACTACTCCCCCCCCGTTACCCTGTATTGTCGCAAACTGCACCTGCCTGTCCCTTGTCTAGTTTCGCTTGGGTTTAGATTGGGCTGGTGTTTACAACCCCCCCCCCCCCCCCGCCTGCTCACCTTGAGCACCACCGCGGGGCACATGTAGAACATGGTGCCCATGCGCATGTTGGACAGGTGCGTGCGGTTGAGCGGCAGCATCACGCTCAGCCCGAAGTCGCCCACCTTGACGCCGTAGCCGCAGGGCTCGGCGGGGTCGCGCTTCAGCAGCACGTTGTTGGGGTTCAGGTCTGGGGGCGTGTGTGGGGGGCGTGGGGGGCGTGGGTGAGGAGTGTGTTTGGGGGTTTACATGCATTTACATGCATGGCCATTGAATGGCGTAAAGGCGTAGTAACAGCAGTACAGCAGGCGCGGCGCTCGATGGGGAGGGGGGAGGGGGCGCCTGGGTGTGTATGCGACACTTATCGCTTCTCGCCCGCGGCCGCGGTCACCAGGTGCCCAGGGCGCACAGCCACACGCCCTGCCACGTCCCAGCCCCCCAGCCTGCCCCGCCCTGCCAGCGCCCGCCCGCCCGCCCACGCGCGCGCACACACCTCCGTGGATGATGCGCTTGGTGTGCAGGTGCGCCAGCGCGCGCGCGATGCCCAGCGCCAGCCCCACCGCCGCCGCCAGGTCCACCTCGCCGGGCTGGCCCGACCAGATGGCGCGGTTGCCGTACAGCCCCCGCAGCGGCCCGCCGTCGGCGTACTCCTGGATGATGTACAGCCGCCAGTCCTGTGTGCGGGTGGGGGGTGGGTGGGTGGGTGGGTGGGGGCGTGTTTAGGGATGGGGGCGGTGGGATGGGGGTTGCAAGGACGATGGGGGGCGCTGTACAGGATGCACTGGGGAACGCCACCCCAGCGCCCAGGCCCCCGCCCCAGGGC
This sequence comes from Chlamydomonas incerta, assembly GCA_016834605.1. Lineage (NCBI taxonomy): Eukaryota > Viridiplantae > Chlorophyta > Chlorophyceae > Chlamydomonadales > Chlamydomonadaceae > Chlamydomonas > Chlamydomonas incerta. Next base: position 109,728 of record JAEHOC010000043.1, on the reverse strand, counting down.
CCCACCGGGCCCCCAGCCTGCCCCCGAGGCCCCCCCCCCCGCCGCACGCACCATGATCTTTCCCGACGCGCCCGACACCGGCCCGCCCGCCGCCGAGCTGGCCACCAGCGGCAGCGAGGCGGAGGCGGAGGCGGGGTCGGTGAGCGGGTTGCCCAGCGGCTGCACCTCGCTGGCGTACGTGGCCTGGGCGCATGGCGCGAGGGTGGGAGGGAGTGGGGGTGGGGTTGTGAGGACCAGCCCAAGCCCAACCAACTAGGCAGGGGACAGGCAAATGGGGAATGTTGGGGCTTCAGGGGGCACGGCGAGGGGCCGCAACCTCCAGCCACACGACCACCTAGCTGCTTGTGGCTTTTCCTAGTGCATAGTGTTCGGCTAGGCTAGGGTGGTCAGGCCAGGCCAGGTGCGGCGTGCGGGCGCACTCACAATGATGTTGGGGTGGTTGATGCTCTGGCACCTGCGGGCGGGCAGTGCGGGGCGGGGCGGGGGCTAGGTCATCAACCCTGGGGTATTGGGTCTCCAAGGCTGCGCTGGTCAGGCCGCTGAAACACCATGCGCGCCCAATCAGCACAGCCAGCAGCATAGGCCCTCTCCCTCCTCCTCCTCTGTCACCCCCCCCCCTCCGCCCGCACGAGCGCACACTCACAGCGCCGCCTCCTGCAGCGCCCGCCGCCGGCTGTCGGCGCTGGTGCTGAACACCACCGTCTTGATGGCCACCGGCAGGCCCTGCCACGAGCCTGGGGGGGGGGGGCGGATGGGGGGGGGGGGGGGGGTTGTGAATACTATCCCTGGGGGGTTGCAATGATGGAGGTACATGGAAGTGTAGCAACGTAGGGGGGGGGGCGATGTGGGGGTGTAGTTGCAGGGCTGCGTGCTTGCAGCAGGGCTCGATCCGATACCGGTACGGTGCGGCGGAGGTGGACGCACCGAACGGCCACGTACCCCACCCGCCATCGCCGCGGTGTGCCCCCATCCTGACAACGACAAACCCCCGGCAACGGTTGATTTTGGAGTTGGTGTACCGCTTTTCAAATCATCCTTGCGCCCGCCTAACTCCCACCCACACCCACACGCCCGCCCCCCCACCCACCCACACCCCTGCCCTCACCCCGGTACACGGTGCCGAAGGAGCCGCTGCCAATCACGGCGTCCAGCCGGATGGCGGTGTCGCGCACGTTGCCGCGCAGCTCCGCCGCCAGCCGCGTCAGCTCCGCCGCCATGTCGGCCGGCGCCAGCGAGGGCGCCTCCGCAGAGGGCGACACGCGCACCACCTCGCCGCCCTCGCCCTCGTCGCTGTGGTGCCCGCCGCCGCCGCCGCCGCCGGCCGCGGCCTCGTCCGCCATCACCGCGGACAGGGCCGGCTTCAGGCGGCCGCTATTGCTGGCGCGGGAGGGCCGGTCCGCGGCCGCGGGCGACTGCGATGCGGGGCTGTGGGCCGCGGCGGCTGCGGCGGCGGCAGGCACCGCGTGGTGGTCCTTGTGGGGCCCCTGCGGGTGGCCCTGGGGGCCCGGCCCCAGCCCGGCTGCACCTGCAGCGGCGGCTGCGCCGGGGCTGGACGGCCGCGCCGCCGCCTGCTGGCCGCCTGCGGGTGCTGCTGCCGCCCCGGCTGCCCCTGCTGCCGCCCCAGCGGCGCCTGCTGCTGCGGCGCCTGCTGCTGCTGCGGCCGGCGAGCCGGGCTGTTCGCCGTCGTCGTCCAGGTCCATTTCGGCCTCCTGTGTGAGTGCGCGTGCATGCATGTATTCGTGTGAGCGAAGTTGAGAAAGTACCCGACACGTTATGCATCCTGCCGCAGCGGGCGGTTCGCACCCGCGCCCGTACCCGCACCCGCACGCAAGCCAAAGCCACCAGGCCCCGAGTCCGCCACCACAGGCCCCAGTGCCGCCCCCTCTAATACCGCCACGCCCCTCCAGTGCAGTGCAGTGCAGCGCCGCCCGCTCACCACCTCCCCCGCCGCGGGCGACCAGCGCGGCAGGTCGGTGTTGGCCTCGAGACCCTCGAACACCTCACTGCTGCCGCCGCCGCCCTCCTCGTCCTCGTCGTCGCCCTCGTCGCCCTCCACGCCCTCCCCGTTGCGACCGCGCCGGCCGCCCGGCGAGCCGCCGCGCCCCCGCTTAGCCTTCTTGGGCTTGGAGCTCCGCGCGCCGCCCCCGGCCCCGGCCCCGCCCCGGCGGCCGCCGGTCGGCCGCGCGCTGCTGCGGGCCCGGCTGGTCCGGCCCTCGCCGCCGCCGCCCTCCACGGCCTGCTCCTCGCCCTCCCCGTCCTCCCCGTCCTCGCCCTCCTCCCCGTCCTCCTCCTCGCCCTCGCTGTCAGTGGGCACCAGCGGCGAGCGGTGCTGCTGGCTGCCGCCCGCGCGCCGCCGCCGCCGGCGCACCACCACGAAGGCCACGCCGGCCGCCGCCGCCAGCAGCACCACGCCCGCCGGCACCACCACCGCGATGGTGATGATCTGCAGGGGTTGCAAGAATGGTTGGAAAGCGGCACAGGATGCACCGAGGACGGCAGACGGGGGCGGGGGCGGCCACACACGCGCGCACGGCTGAAGCGGTGGGCACGCAGCCTGCCCCCACAGCCTCCCCACCACCACCAACACAGGGACTCGGCCAGTACCACACCCGACCGCAGCGTGCCTCGCCCACGACCCTCCGCTGCCCCCTTACCCCCCTGCCTTTCCCAACCATCCTTGCATTCGCCCCGCCGGCCCCCGCCCCCCCCTCAGGCCCACTGCCCGGTCCTCACCATGGCCGTGTTGTTACTGCTGCTACTGCCGCTATCTCCACTGCTACTGCCGCCGCTGCTGCCAGCTGGCGCCGACCCGCCGCCTGCTGCGCCGCCGCCTGCCGCCGCCGAGTCCTGCTGCTCCAGCTGCAGCGCCAGGGCCGTCAGACACTGCGGGCGCGGGTGCGGGTGTGGGTGCGGGTGGGGGCGCGAGGTCAGGCCGGCGCCCAGCAGCAACGGGATATTAGCGGGGCGCAGCAGTGCCTGGAATGGTGCGGAAGGATGCCAGCTGGCCGTTGCGCATCCACCCAGGCATCGCCCATCACTCCTGGGTTCGGGGAGCCTGGGGCTGGACCTCACACCCTGCTACACCCCTCGTACCATCCTTGCAATCCCTCGCACCCCCTTGTCGCCGCCCCCTGCCCCCTGCCCCCAGGTCGGTTGCTTTAGGTTCTGGAATGAAGTAACCTCCCCCCCAGCCCGCCCCCCCTCACCTCCACGCCGCTCTTGCGCCGCATGCAGTCCTCGCTGACCCAGTTCTCCACCACGTACCAGCTGTCCACCATCACCTGGCGGGCAGGGGGGAGGTTGTGAATACCAGCCCAAGCTGAACCAAGCTAAACTAGACAAGGGACCGGCAAATGCAAGGAGGGCGGGGTGCGGGGGGAGGGTGCGGGGGGGGGGCGGCGGGGCCACTGAGGCCACTGGGGAGCGCAATGGACGCACGCCGACGCCCCAACCCACCTGCTTGTAGCCGCCCATGGAAATGTTCTGAAACGCCAGCGACCTGTTGTTGAGAGGATGCGCAGGTGTATGAGTGTGAAGAGCCCGTGAGGCACTGCCATTCGCCCCGCGCGCAGTAGAGCCCGCCACGCCCCAGCCCGTGCCCGACCTAACCCCCCCTCCACCCCAGCACGCCCCCCCCCCCGCGCTCACGTGTCCACGGGCACCGCCAGCCGGAAGTCCACCACGTTCACCGCCCGCGGCCACGACCAGCTGCCGCCGCCGCCCGGCGCGCCGCCCGGCCCCGTGGTGGCGGCGTAGGTCAGCCGCGCGGAGGTCAGCCAGGCCAGCTGCGGGCCCGGCTCGTCGGCCGGCCTGGCGGCGGGCGGACGAGGGGGCGATAGAGGGGGGGCGGTAGAGGTGAGCGCGTGAGTGGGGGGCGGCGTGTGGGTGTGTGCTGGCGCCTGGCGGCGCGCAGTTTCTGTCCCCGTAATGCTGAGCCCGATACACCGGGGACTACCGGTACCTGGCATGTGCACCGCAGGCACACGCCGCAGCGCCGCCAGCCGCCCCAAGCAGTCCGAAGCAGTCCGCCTTCCCACCCAGCCTCAGCTGGAGGCGCCCGCCCCACGCACTGTGACTCTCCCCTCCCCTCCACTCCCCTCCACTCACCCCGAAACCCAAGCCCCACCCAGCTGCACCCCGTGCCCCGCCGCCCCTCAAACCCCCCTCCCCTCACCGCGGCGCCGCCAGCAGGTTGAGCAGCGAGGCCTCGGGGCTCCAGCCCACCCGCCGCCGCGCCACGCAGCGCTCCCAGCGCAGGGTGGCGTTGGGCGAGAAGCGCAGCGGCTGGTGGGACAGGCCCAGCAGGTCCAAGGAGTTGAGCACCTGCGGGCGGTGGCGGGGTGAGGGGTTGGGTGGGTTGGGGGTGGGTGGGGAGGCGATGGGCGAGGATTCGGGGCGGTGGGGAGGTGGGGGTGGAGGCGATGGGCGCGGGGTGCGCGGGGTCTGCAGGGCGGCAGCGTCGCATGCCTGTGTTCCACGAGGGCACGTCGCGCGTGTGCAGAGCCCCCGGCAGCACGGCGTGCTCGACTGGCGCCGTGATGGGTGTGCGCCACCTCACGCCGGGGCTCTCCAATCCCTCGGCGCACACCAGCACACGTCCTGCCGTCGACGACGGGTCAACCGCACCCCCTGGTCCCTCACACCTTCGGGTCTCACACTGTTAGCGGCGGGTCCCTCCGCAGGGTTCCAGACCTTATCAACACGCCTCACCTCCAAGCCGATATATGTCAACGTGACGCCAGGAGCAAGTGCTAGGAGCATCTGCGAATTGGCGTAGTCCAGCCGGGCGTAGACCGCCCCCTCGCGCAGCGAGGGGTGCGCAGCGACAGTCACATTCCTCGAGACCTGGACCACGTGCATCCAGTCTTTCGCCGGGTTCACGGTGATGCTCGTCGCGAGCAGAATGAGAGAGATGGACTCATCCTGAAAAGCGTCGTGTAGCTGCAATGCGGTGATAACCGTTGCTGTTACTTGACTTGACACCGGACTCAACCAAGCCAAGAGCAGCGTGGCCAGGACAAAGAGCAGGCGTTCCATACTTCTGGCACGCTGGGACCTCGTTACCAAGGCCTAACTCATTCTGCGCTAGTAGATTACAACCGGCAACTTAAATAACATCAAGCTTTGTAGGTGGGCGAGCGCACGAGAGGCCAAGGGTCGCCTCGCCTCAGCGGACGTGAAGCCAAGCTAGACATTCTTCATAAGGGACATATGTTCGCTAATACGACATTATAAGCAAGCATGTATTATGTATAGGGCGGGCCTGCGAACAAAGAGGGGCGGACGTGCCCAATGCGCTCGCCACCGCGACACGCGTGCATCGCAGCGCTGGCCGGTCGAGGTGGTTGCAGCGGTGGGCCGCACGGCCGCCGCAGCCGACCAGCCCCTGAGGAGCCAGGAATGGTGAGACCGAACGGCACTCACAAGCCACGGAAGTCGAGTCCTGTGAGATTCTTGCCCTAACATGGATCACACAGACGCCTGCCCCGGCCAAGGCCCCGGCCAGCCGTCTGGCCGTCTGGCACACGCAGCTCGCATGACACGCTCAAAGCACACGTAGCTGAATATGCAGAGGCTCTTGCAACCACCTGACTCTCAACTCGGCCTCAACAAAGCCGCCCTGGTCTACCGACCCACAGGCAGCCACGGACCGGGGCAGGACCCCATGCAGTCGCTGAACTTCGGGGGCTCAGCCCGAAAGCGCACGAGCCACGAGGCCACCGCGACAGGCCTTGAACAACGCTACACCAAACTCGCTGCTGTTAACATGCAAGGCACTCAGAGCGCGCTCACAGGTAGAACCCTGCACACCTCACAGGCGCAGAAACTGCCGCGCACCCCTGACCATGCGCACACACATGGCACCGCACACACAATGGAGCGGCAGCGGCCTGGCCGTAAGATTGTCTACACTTGCGGAGCCAGCAAACCATGGATGGATGTGTCCTTTACACCGGTAGCAGCCCGGGCGGCCCTGCGCGCAACGACCGGCTGCTGGCCGCGATGCGCGCCAACTGCCGAGACCCTGTGGCTCCCCACTTGCAGCGCCACGCGCAGCTCCCCGGCCAACACCGCGCGCGTAAGTGCCGGCTCCCGGTCGTACATCCGGGCAACGACACAGCTGCCGCAGCTGCGCACCTCCTTTACGACTGAGGTACTGTAGGGGCATTAGTTTGCAAGCTGTCCGAGAACCGTTATATACCCCATTAAGCCACTGGTCCAGCTGTTGCCATGTGCCTGTCCTTCCCTTAGGGCGGCAGAGGCGCAAGCGACACGGCCGCCTGTATGAGCTGAGCGCAGCGCTCCGGCGCGGTGAGGTACAGGTGGGCGACCTGTGCAGCGGGCGGGGGAGGGAGGGGGCGAGGAGACCGCTTGATACCACAGCTGGTCACCAATGCAGCCAAACGGCTGTCCAGCCGTTGGCACTTGCTACTCACATACGTTTCCTGCCCCTCCCCCCTGACGCCATCAGCTCTTCCGGCTCACCAGCACCTCCACGGCCGTCGCCTTCTTGTACGTCCCCGCGCTGACGGACTTGGGTATGCTGCCCACCGCGGCGTTGCGGCCCCAGCGCAGCACGTCCGACTCCGCCGCCGTGAGCGACAGCAGCTGCGACGAGGCCGCCACGGAAGCATGTGCGGCGGCGCCGGCTGCAGTGCCTGCAGCTGCCGGAGCTTCCGCTGGGACAGGCAGTGATGCCGAGGCTGGGTGGCCCGCGCCAGAGCCTGTCGCCGCTGACGTTCCAGGCGCTTCAGCCGTTGGATATGGAGATGGCAGCTGCAAGTCTGATATTGAGGCGGCGGGTGGTGCCGACGGCGGCGGCGGCGGCTTCAGGGGCAGGCCCGCGCCCATAAGCGCGTCAAAGACCTGGGCCTGCATACCGGCGCATGAAAGCCGAGCATTACACATGCCGCTCCTGTGCTCTCGGACTGAATACGTAACGGTAAAGCTGAATAGGAAGCGCATTTGGTGAGAATGGTGACGTCGCCCATAACTACCTCCCGACGACAGCTCACCTGGAAAGCCGCACTCGCCCATAGCTTGCGCTGTTGCCGCGTGAGTGAGACCAAGTGGCTGATAGCCGCTGACCTGCCCTGGCACGGCGCGCCGGCGTCGACAGTCCTGTTGCCAACCTCTGGCGGCTGCAACTGTTGGGCTTCTGAGCTGTCACGCGCCTCGCCCCCTGTGCCGCCGAAGGGGCTGTCAGCCGGCCGCGGCAGCTGCCCCGGCCCAGCCGCATTGCCTCGAGCTGACAAAGACTCATCAGGTCGCACCTGCTGCTCCTGCTGCAGCATGTCTAACTCCAGTTCGAGGGCCCTTGTATGTGCCTGCGCGCCACCGACGGTGCAGGCAGGAAACACTTGTTCATCTGGCATCACATCAGGAGTAGGCGCCCTGCCAACCTTGGCGCACACTCACCTCCCAAACTGCATCGCCGAGGTAAGCCATCGCGAGGGGGCTGAAGATGCTGCGGGGGTTCGCAGCTGCGGTGCCGGTGAGCTGCGGGGGCGGCAGCATGCACGTGCAGCGAAGGGCTGCGCGGCTGCGCGCCGGCGCCATGCTGCAGCCGGTTACGCGCCTCTTGATACATATTACCATTTCAAGGAGATTCTATTGTTTATACATGCGGAAATGCGAAGGCCGGGCCCGGGCCTGTGAGCCGGCGTAAGGACGCGCAAGCTCGAGCCCGCTTTCAAGCTGGTGGATGTAACGATACGGATTTTGTAAGCGAGTTATTACTGTGGGTATCATGTATGCAAGGAGCGACGCAGTGTTCGGACGGGTCAGGCTGGAACCGGATTTGGCTCTCGAGCCCCTCTCGAGCCCCTCGCTCGCTCCCCAGCTCCAACCAACCAACCTATGCAATACTTCTTGGACACACTCAACAGCAAAGGCATTGCCAGGCCTTCACACAACTCCCACAGCGTTGCCCAGCTGTCGCTATGTGGCTCTGACTCTTTTCGCCTAGTCTCCTTGCTCTGTGTAGGATCTTTCACGAAAATGGAGGCCGTCGTAGATTCACGATATGAGTTTGACGCCCCTCAGCACTATGACTTTGAGGCCGAGAACACGGATTCGCAGGGCAGCGCCTGGTTTGCAGTGCAGGAAGCAGGTGTGCCTTGCGAGGAGCCAGGAGGCTAGCATAATGCGTCCCAGGCTCAATTTTCAACAAAAGGAAGTTGCCTTACGCGCTTTTGACCATTGCCATGCGCAGCGGTCCTGGCCGAGGACGAGGCCGAAAACGCAGCGACGAGTGCCCCACGGATGCCCCTGAAGGAAAAGAATGCGGTGGTCGAGGCGGGACCATCGAAGGCAGCCGAATTGAAGGTAGGGGCGGCACTGCACGTCTGCCAGTGCAAGCCTGACGCTGCTATCTCCACTCCAACCTGATTCCCAGGCAACCAAGAAGCAGCCAGTTGCCGCTGACGGCCAAAAGAAGCGCAAGGCCAAGGAGGGCAAGTCTTGGGGTGCATGGGTGCCTTGTGGGGCCCGGGGTGTTGCGCATCCGAGTGAGCGGCCCTGCTGTTGTGCCTGCGCCGCACAGGGGGCACTGAGAAGGGCCACGTGGCAAAAGCAATGAAGGGCAACGACAGGGCGGCGGGAGCAGCAGCACCTGCGGCACCAAAGACACGTGCGCAGCATGCAGCGGCGGCGGCGGGAGCTCCAGCGGAGGGCCGCGGGAAGGCAGCAAAAGAGGTGTGTGCAACGCTTTCGGCTGCATTCCCTGTTCCAAGTTCGCGCGGTTACGGGTTAATATCAACATGGAATTGTGGGCCCCGCAGCTGAAGCCCGTGAAGATGGCTATGAAGATCAAGGCCAAGCCCAAGGCGGCGCAGCTGCTAATGGCAAAGGCAGCGGCTGTGGCGGCCAAGGGCGCCAAGGGACAGGGCGCCGGTGGCGACGGCATTGATGCCGGTCAGACGGCGCGCAAGGGCGCGGCCAAGGGCGATGGCCCCAAAGCCGGCCGCGCGCTGGCCAAGATGCTGCAGCCCAAGCGCGTCATGCCGCTGCGCTCCACCAAGCAGCTCACCGTGCCGCAGGTGGGCAAGGCCGTTGGGGCTAGCCCTGCCAGGGCTGGGCAACGGCTGTGGGGGGCTGGGGTTGGTATTGTGCTTCGCGGTTGCGTCAGCGTCATGCAACAAATAATATTTGCAGTATGCATGGCTAGTCTGTTTTTGAACACGCACCTCTGCTGTCATGCCTGGGCCTGCACCACATCAGGATGTGGAGCTGGCGACCACCAAGCGGGCAGCGGTGCACGGCGGAAAGCAGGTCGAGCAGCAGCACAGGCAACGGGATGATGGTGATGATGACGAGGCCGATCCGGTTGAGTTCGCCTCCACATGCGTAATAGCGGGCGCGCTTACAAGTGTGCCGCATCCTGTAGCACATCCTGTGGTGTTATCTTGCCGCAACTGTTGAGGGTCTTTCTGGGCGGGTTGCTGCAAGCCGTGGCCTTTGTCCTACCCCAACCCCATCATCTTGTCGCTAACATCTTCGTTCCGTCGGGCTCGGGGGCCCGCGCTGTGCCGGCCTCTGCCGTCCACCCGTGCAGGAGGACTCGGGCGCGGAGGACGGCTCGCCGTACAAGCCGTTGGCGCTGCGCGTCAAGGAGTTCGACAAGACGCCGGGCCGCTTCAAGCGCAAGCCTGACCAGCCCGCGCCCTCTAAGCCGCTGTCCATCACAGAAGCCAAGGTACACCCACTGCTGCGCATTAGGCTGACTGGGGACGACATGGGGCAGGGCCATTGGAGTACGGTAGCCCCGCGGTGAACGTGACCCGCTTGAGCCGGCGGCTGGCTTCGCCCACAGGAGCCCAAGCTGCTGACCAACGCGCGCTCGCGGCCGCCGGTGTTCAAGCCGCGCGAGGTGGCGGAGGCGGAGCAGATGGCAGCTATGCCGCAGTTCCGCGCCAGCACCCTCAAGTAGGTGCCGGGGGATATCATGGGCCCGTCGACTCTATCGCAGTCGACACGCGTTGAAACCAGCTCCGCCTCGAAGCCCTGCGCTCAGCTAATTTGCACACCCAACCTGTCCCGACCTCCGACCCCCGCAGCCCGCTGGTGCTGCACAGCTCGGGTCTGATCGGCGTGCCCAAGGTGGAGAAGCGCGAGCTCACGCTGCCGCAGCCCTTCCACTTCATCAGCGACGACCGCGCGGAGGTCCGGCAGCAGCGGCAACACCACGAGCAGGAGCAGGCGGGCGGCGCTGCGGCCGGGCCCTCGGGATCACGGCCCGAGGACAGGGTGGAGCGGGAGCTGCCCAAGCGTGCCCGCAAGAGCGTGGCGTACAACCCGGTGAGGATACCGAGTTGTTGCAGGGCGGCTGGTGTAGCGGTCCAGGCGCTGCCTCAGGGGCTGAAGTACCGTAATGGAATGCACTCCGGTTCAAGCGCAGCGAACTGTGGCGTACGGCTTGGCGAGCGCAAATGAACACGATGGAATGCCGCCCGGCTCACTGTGCGCAGGAGCTTGTCGTGCCGCGCTCTCCCATGCTGCGGACAAAGATGCGTGCTCGCGAGGTGAGGGGTGCCCCGGCCTCCCCGGATCCGTCCTGCAATCGTCCTGTCATGTTTTGCACAGCATTCAGCGGCCCCCAACTCTATGCACATTATCCTGCCTGTGCTCTGGTTCGGTGTGTGATGGAGCTATAGTATTTACGTGTTTCCGCGCCGCTGCAGAGCAAGATCCCCGAGGAGCCGCGACACGAGTTCCACGCGCGGCCGGTGCCCAAGTTCCTCAGCGTGCCCGGGTGAGTGGGAAGGCTGCCTGCCATGCTGTCTGCAGCGCCAGTCCCATGCTGTTGTTGTTGGAGCATTGCAGCATTGAGCGGCGTGCTATCATTCAAAAAAGTTCTTTTGCACTCCTGCTTGGCCACCTGACAGTGTGGAGCTGCCGGTCGGCCACCACGGCGAGGCGGCCGCACCCACCGTGCCGGAGCCTTTCCGCCTGGCCACCGAGCAGCGCGGCACGGCGCACCGCAGCGTGATGGCTGCCCGGCTGGCAGCAGAGGAAGACGCGGCCAAGCGGGCACGGGTGAGGCGTCCGGTCACGGCCGCAGGGGCCGGGACTTACGCACAGTGCGGATGCAGAAGCAAGGCCCTTTTCCAGATCCGTACCGTACATTCAGAGCATGCTTTTGTTGGCCCCCGCTGCCCGCAGGTGCCGCGCGCGCTGGGCCTGCCGATGTCCACCGACATGCCGCTGGTGCCGCCCCGCCCCGAGCCCAAGTCGCTCACGGTGCCCGAGCCGTTCGGGCTGGCCAGCGAGGTGGGCTACTCGCTAGGGGCCCACACGCCCAGGCGCGCTGGCCGGGGGACAGAGACTCCGGCGGGCAGGTCCTGGACCAGTAACACCTGTCCGCCACACTGTCCTCCTGTGCCCCCCCCCCCGCGGCCAAACGTCATGTGCCTTGTCCAACGTACACCGCGCACCCGGGCGTGGTAACACGCCGCGCATTGTCGCTGCGCCGCCTCCGCAGGCCCGGCACGAAGACTACGAGGAGAAGCGGCGGCGGGCGCTGCAGGAGGAGCAGGCGGCGCGGCGGTCGGAGGCGGAGTTCAAGGTGGGTTGGAGGGGGGGTTGTGAATACCAGCCCAAGCTCATCCAACTAACTAGACAAGGGGGATAGTACATTCCAATCCCAAAATCAACCATTGCCATTGGGGAAGTGCCTGGGCAAGGCTGCTAAGTGGGCAGCAGCTGTAGCCAGGCGGTCCAGCACGATATGGTTTATTGGGCCGCCTGGGTGATGCCGTGCGGCTGCGCCCGGCTGTCCTGCAGGCGCGGCCGATGTGGAAGGGCGCGCCGTTCCGTGTGCACGACTCGGGCGCCGTGCTGACGGTGCCGGAGGAGGTGCCGCTGCACACCTCGGCGCGCGCGGCGGAGCGCGACGTGTTCAACCGCGCCGTGGAGGAGAAGTGGAAGGAGGCGGAGGTGAGGGGTCGGCTGGGTTGTGCGGCCCAAGCACAACGTACTGTATTCCAAGGACACTTAAAGGTGCACCGACTTAGCAACAACTTTAACAGCGCCGTCTCGTTTCCTTTTCCTCGCGCCCCAGGTGGCCCAGCAGCTGGCGGCTCAGGAGGCGCGCATGCGCGAGGAGGAGGAGCGGCGGCAGCTGCGCAAGGCGGCGGTGTTCCACGCGCGGCCCATGCCGGACCTGTCGGTGCCGGCCGCCGCCAAGCCGGCACCCGCCAAGCCGCTCACCAAGCCCGTGTCTCCGCGCCTGGGCCGTAAGCGCCGGGCCGGCGGCGCCGCAGGGGAGGAGAAGGACTGCCCGGCCGAACAGTAGCCGAGGGCGCTACGCGTTGAGTGCAGGTCGGGGCGCAGTCCGCTGTACTGGACGCGCCAGGTGTGACGTCGTGAGCATGTGGGACTAGCGCAACCATTTCCACCGGCACATCCGCGGCGCGGCAATGTGCGGCTGTACGTATTGACCTTTGCTGCTGGATGCGCGAAGATGTAGGGTGATTAAGCAATGCAGCCTTACGGGCCAACGCCGTGGGCCACGCCGCGGCCATCTGTTCAGGACCCCGGCAGTAGCGCTGCTGCTGCAGCTATGCTGGCCATACCTGTAACACAATGTTGGGACTTCACTACCGGTATTGGCATTGTCCTCAACCCCAGACCTTGTGGCAAGCCAATGAGGTTGCGGGGGAGGGGGGCCAATCTGGTTGCGGGGAGGGGGCGGGGGATGGCAGGCACGGATCTATTCTTGCGCGAAGTTCGCTCGTCGTTCCGATCACTTGAAGCACATTTAAAAGCTCACTGAACGCCCAGTGGCATTCCCGAATGTTTCAGCCCTAGTTGCGCTCTGCTTCTGACGAACTGCAGCTGCGGTCGCGAAGTTCCTGCTAGCGTGCAGCTGCGATGGGAGACACTCATGACTATACATTTAAAGTGAGTTCAGCGCTGGCGCTGGGGTCCCGGAAAATCGGCGTTGGCCGCATGGGTCGATTGACGTGCACCGGGCGCTCACATTCGCTTGCCGCGCACACCACCAGATTTTGCTTGTGGGTGACAGTGGAGTAGGCAAAAGCTGCATCTTGACGCGGTTCACGTCTGGCTCGTTTGAGGAGAACACAACGTCGACCATCGGTGAGACCCCGCCTCGTGGCTTGTCCGTGCTGGCACACCGTGGCTATATAGCGGACGTTTGAGCCGGGGGTGATAATTGAATGACGGGGCGGGGGGCGCTGGGGGATGTTTACAGTGGCTCGGGGTGCGACGGGTGTGCTGGGGCGTGTCAGCGTGTTGGGGCGTGTCAGCGTGTTGGGGCGTGTCAGCGTGTCCAAATCGCGACTGAGGCCGCGATAACACATGACCCCAAATGCAGCTTCTGGAATGAGCGTGTCCAAATCGCGACTGAGGCCGCGATAACACATGACCCCAAATGCAGCTTCTGGAATGAGCTGAAGGCTGACAGCTGGTGTTCTGCGCCCACGCCCATGTTCGCACACACGTTTGTACAAATGCCCGGCGCGTAGGCGTGGACTTCAAGGTCAAGTATCTGGAGGCGGAGGGCAAGCGCTGCAAATTGACAGTGTGGGACACGGCGGGGCAAGAGCGGTGAGCGAAGTACGGTTGGGTGATGGCGATAAAACAGTTCCACTTTAGTGGCGAAGCCACTGGTGGTGGTGGCTGACAAGGCTAAGCCGCTGTGAGCCATCAGCCATGCGATGGCCAGGGCCTTGATGTGGAGTAGTTCTGGTGATGAGGCACGGCTTCAGGCGTTTGGGCCGCCTGCATCTGGGCCATGCCCTCAGCCCCCACGCGTCCCCGCCTGCCGCCGTGGCTCTCTGCCTGCCGTGCGCGCAGCTTCCGCACCCTGACCAGCAGCTACTACCGGGGCGCGCAGGGCATCATCTTCGGTGAGCGCACAGGGGGTGGGGTCCCTTGGCCCACGCCGTGTAGGGAGGCGGAATCATGCCCTTTTGCAGGCCACATGTCCTACTGCTACCACTATCCCCTGTCTCGCGCCCTACGGTGCGGAGGCCCTGCCGCGCGATGTCTTCTCATTCCCCGCCTGCCTCGCGCCTCACCACAACCGCACCACTTCCCCAACACCCGTCAGTGTACGACGTGACGCGGCGGGAGACGTTTGAGGCGCTGGAGGGCGCCTGGATGCGGGAGTGGGACATGTACAGCACGGTGGAGGGCGCCATTCAGATGGTGGTGGCCAACAAGACCGACCTGGTGGGCCGTGCGGCCGTGGGGCCGTGGGGCAGTGTGGGAAGAGGTGGAATGGCCCGGCACCAGGAGCCTGGGCGTCTGGGGATGCCATGCAGTCTTGATGGGGCACGACGGCCAGTGAGGCAGCTGCTGAGGTGTGGTACAGGACAGGAGGACGGGGTCTGCCACTGCCCGCCCCAAAATGCACTGCATTGTGCACCGCCGGCCCGCGCAGGACTCGGCACGGCAGGTGGCGACGCAGGAGGGGCACGACTTCGCGCGGCGGCACGGCTGCCTGTTCGTGGAGACCAGCGCCAAGGGCAATGTGGCGGTGGGGCAGGCGTTTGAAGAGCTGCTGGCCAAGGTGGGGGCCGGGGCCGTTGGGCTCTTGGGGTGGTGGGCCGCCGCGGGTGCTGACGGCGGGCGCGGGGGCGCCATGACGTGCAGTGGGTGGGCGGTGGCAAGGTGGGCGGGTGGGCGGCTGGGGGATCGGCGGCTGGGCGTAGCGCGTCCTGACTGGTGGCGGCGGCTCCGCGGTTTCACCGCAAGACGGCCGCAACGGTGTGCGCAGTGCCCATCGTTCCGCTGGCAGTTACAGGTAGCTGTTGCCGCACGCCTAACGCATACATGCGCTCCGGTTTGCGACAATTGGTAGTTGGGCAGGAGTGCTGTGGAAGGCTTCACCGCCCCCCAGCACTCCTGCAGGCATACGGGCAACCGCCATACCCTAGTGGGCGGCCGAAGTGCCCTGCTTGCCGCTCGCACCACGCGGCCGTCCCTCGGCCTCACCCGCCCACCCCACACCCGCCGTCAGATCCTGGACACGCCGGCGCTGCTGGAGACCACGGCCGTGGGCGGCATCAAGCTGGGCACCGCGCCCGCGGCGGCGCCCGGCAGCGCCTGCTCCTGCTGAGGATTACGTGTGTGTGTGTGGGGGGGGGGGTGTTGGCGCATGGGCCGCACCAGCCCGCTGTGTGCGTGCCGGTACCGGTAACCGCACGTGTGTGGGTTGTTTGAGAGCAAGGACCCAAGGGCCGTAGCTGGGTACGTTAACGCCACTACTGGCGCGTCGGGACATGTTGATCCTACGATGTTGAGTGCGCGCTTGCATGACTCACCGGGCACTGCTGTTTTGTAACAGGGTGCGCGTGTTGTGTTTGAAAGAGGAGTGGGCCAGTGGGCGGTGTTGCAGGAGTAGCAAGGCATGGGACGAATACAGTGGCCGGTGGAGGACCAGCAATTGCGGAATGCTGCTGCTGGACAACGCGAGGACACCCACAAGGTGTTGCGTGCGCATTGTGCGAGTGAGGGGCGGACTGGTGTAGGCTGGCACGTTGCGGTGTGCAGTGACCAGATGCCCGCCTGGAACCCTGGGCGTTCCACCGTCTAGGTCGTCGATAAGTGGAGGCCGGAGCTGAAACCCTGGTGGCAAGCCACAAGTTGCGGCATGGGGGATTTAGCTGGAGATAGCCGATTGGAGTTTTGATTAGCACATTCCAAGGCGAGGACACGCTGCACAGGGCCCGCACACTGCGGCATCTCCAGTGGCCGCTCTCACTCCATTATTCTCGGTGTAACTCCACTCCGTCTCCGAGCAGCTGTGCCCGGTGCGATGCTGGCATTCGTGCTTGACATTTAACGACTTCAAAGAGCCACGAGCCGATTTGCAAACAAAAACTTGCGGTCATCCTAACCATCAGCTTGGCCTGTCCAGCCCTCGTGACGTTGGCGTAGAGCGTCTGGGCCTAAGGCAAGATAGCGTTACACATCGTTGCAAACGTGGACCGGAGTTCGCCCGCGTTGAGCCACATTTCAACTTCGCCGCAGCGATGAAAACATGTGCGCAAAGTGTCCTAAACTGCCTTGATTTGCGAAGAAACTATCACTGACTATTAGGATTGCCGACCAGTGCCACAGGGCAAGAGGGCGCACGGCCGCTGATGAAGTCGCGCTCCGACCGAGGAAAGGGCCGAGCGTCCGAGCAGTCAATTATCAGCCGGCTCCGTTCCGCTCTGATATCGACATAGTGACTTAGTGAAGGTGTGTATAACAATTTGCTACTACTTGCCATACGCCATTAAGTAGAAACTCCGTTCAGCCACGATTTCTTCTACCGCGAGCTCCCCTAAATTGAGTCTCGGCCTCGGATACATCCACAAGCGCACGTTACACTTCATACTCCTGTCTGCATGAGAACGCTGCTAGTAAAGCAGGCGTGAGTGCACAATTAGAATGTCGGTCTCGCGCTGGCGCTCGCCCGGCTGGTTCAGATAGTACGCTTAATATGCTGAGAGGCGTGCGGCGCAAGCTCGCTCACGACCCCTGGACTCAGTCAGCCACGATAGAATGGCGTCGGGCGAGCTCGTCACAGGCGGGGGCCTTAGGAGCTCATAAGGAACGCCCAACGAGGGCGCCGAGCGCATTTGGAGTCCCCATGCGATTCAGTGACAACGGGAGGGTTTCCCTGCCCGTGGTCGTGTTCGTGCTGGTGCTGGCTGGCTGCTGCTGGCCCACCGCGTCCGCGGACTTCGCCGGCTACCCCTACTGCACCACCTCGCCCTCGGGCACGTGCCAGCCCTGTGAGGTGTCGTCCTCCGGCTCCTCGGATGTGCCCTGCACGGTGAGGAACCAGCGGGAACTGGGGTGCGGATGAATTGCTGCGAAAGAGCTCGAATCCAAGGGATGCTGGGCAGCCGCACGGAAGTTTTGATCGTGAACAAGAGGGCGTGGGGTTTTGTTCATTCACACTGAGCTACGGGCAACCGGGCAACGGGGTGGGCAACGGAGTGGGTCTGCGCGGGTGCCCTCAACGCGGGCCGGGCACTGAACTTTTGAAACACGCATGCACTGCGGGACTGGTGACGCCCTCACCCAAGCAGCTAACCCAGGCCACTCCCCCGGGTCTCCCTCTCATGTGTGCACGCACGCATGCTCGCCATCGAAGACGGGGGACGCCTTCGGAGACGACGCCGCAATCTGCACCGCGTACTTCTCGCCCAACTACCCAACCAACTTTGGCGGCGCGGACAAGTGCGCGTCAACGGGCGGCGCCAGTAGCACTGCGTGGCGCAACGAGGTGTTTGTGCACGACCCGTTGGCCAATGGCGGCGCCGGCGCGGAGGTGGGCCGCTGGGGGCTGCGGGTTGGGTAGGAGGGCAGGGCCCTTATCTGCTGGCAGGGGATGTGGGGTCCAGGTGCCCTGCAAGCTGCCTGCGATCGCGGTGTTTGGGGTCCACGCCGCAGCGCGCTTGCAGATGCAGCAGGGATGCCGAAGCGGGTGAGGTTGGGGGAGGGAGAGCTAATTCCAGAACCAGATCTACCCCCACCCGGCTGGGACGGTTCCCTGCTTGGACTTAAGCACTCACCAACTCCATCACATCACAACTCCCACGTCGTCATCGTGCGCAGGTGCGCGTGGGCGAGCTGCAGGCGTGGGAGGACACGTCCGGCTACATGGTGGTGGGCTTCCTGCCGCAGTGCCCCTACGTGCTGGACCTCAGCGGCGGAGCCAGCAGCCCCATGGCCCTCACCGTGACCGACACCGCCATCAGCGGCGGCGCCACGCAGGTGCGTGGGCGTGGGCGTGTGGCCCGCAGCAGGGGCGGCACATGCAGCAGGGCGCCCGCAGTGCGTGCGTGGGCACATTCCACCAGCGAGCGATGGCGTGCCGAAAGGGCCAGGAGTGGGCAGCGGGCAGTGTTACAATGCAGACTCACAGACTCGCGGGAGGTCCCATCCCGCACCTTGAATGTTACCGCGCGCTGCTGCATAGCCATCACGTGCACGCGCACACACATGGTCCACATGTGCGGTGAGGGGTCCCTGCCGGTTACCGAAGTACGACGTGCCGCTGTTGTGATACGCACACACGCTGCGCCGTCCGCGTTCGTACCATGGCATGGCACTCACAGGGCAGCTGGAGCACCAACATTGGCAGCGTGGCTGCGGCTGCCGCGGCGGTTGCAGGCGGCGGCGGTGTGCCGTCAGGCGGCGGGGGTAGTGTGCCGTACCTGTCATGTGCGGGCTGGCGTTTCCAGATCCGAGGTACCGGGTCTGGGCAGCTGGCGGGCGCGGCGTGCAGCCCCTACAAGCGCACTGTGACCCTGACGGTGCGTGGGTTGAGGTAGGGGCAGGGGCCGACGTGTGGAGGGTACTGGTGACATGAAGGCGGCGCGTGTAGCATGGGCCGCTGTCAGGGCGGTGCTTGAGCGTTGCTGGGGCTTTGCTGGGGCGGGCGGCTGCATTCCCAAGCACAAGTGTGCAGCGTGCGGTCACGACAGACTGAAGAGCATGGCACGCACTGGCATGAGCGGCGCCCGGGACACAACACGCCCCGTAAGCAGCCACACGCACGCGCCAACATGTGCTCGCAGGCCCAGCTGGTGACGGTGGCTCCTGCCGGCACGGGTGTGTGCGGCGTGCTGAGCTCTGCCAGCAGCAACGTCAGCCTGGCCCTGACCTATATATACAGCGCCGGGCTTTCTCCGCCGCCGCCCGCGCCGCCTTCCCCGGCCCCGCCCCTGCCCTTTCCGCCGCCACCCCCTGGTATGTCGTGCCGCTGGCGCCGTGTGGTCCGTGTGGGCGTTGGCGCCGTACCAGCGAGGGATGCTCCTGCCGACGTGTGCTGCCGCGCGCTTGAACGCACACGGTCATGCGCATCCCACAACGTGAGCTCTGCAACACTGTGGACGCGTCCCCAACACCCTGTCCCTGCCCTTTCCCCACCTTGCGACCCCTCACTGCCACAGGCACCCCGCCGCCCCTAGCCCCGCAGCCGCCCAACATGCCGCCGAGCGCTCCACCGCCGCCCAGCCCGCCGCCCATGCCCTCGCCGCCGCCCAGCCCACCTCCAGCACCCCCGCTGCCTCCCTCGCCGCCTCCACTCCCGCCTAGTCCATCTCCGCCACCTCCTTTGCCTCCCTCGCCACCGCTCCCGCCTGTCCCCCCAAGCCCGCCACCTCCACTACCGCCGTCGCCCATGCCGCCTTCACCACCACCGCAGCCGCCCAGCCCGCCTCCCACACCGCCGCGGCCGCCCTCGCCACCGAACCCCTTCCCGCCGCCGCCGCCCAGTCCGAAACCACCCTCGTGAGTGTGCGCAAGGATGCAGTGAGTTGGCAACGCATCAGTTCTCGCCTTGCTGAATCCGCACCCTGCTGCCCGCCTCCCACAGGCCACCTCCGAACCCGTTCCCGCCGCCGAAACCCCCTCGGCCGCCGCCGCCTTCCCCGCCAAGCCCCGCGCCGCCCAGCCCGGCACCACCCAGCCCGGCGCCACCCAGCCCTCCTCCCTCGCCTGCTCCTCCCTCGCCCCGGCCACCCTCTCCCTTCCCGCCCTCTCCACCTCCATTGCCCTCGCCACCACCCTCTCCGCCGCCGCTGCCTCCAAGCCCCCAACCTCCCAGTCCAGCGCCGCCCCTGCCGCCCTCTCCGCCGCCCTCTCCTCTCCCTCCCAGCCCCAATCCCCCGTCCCCACGACCCCCCAGCCCTATTCCACCCTCCCCAAGGCCGCCTTCCCCTTTCCCACCCTCACCCAAACCGCCCAGCCCAGCTCCTCCGAGCCCCTTTCCGCCCAGCCCTGCTCCTCCAAGTCCGCCTCCCTCGCCGCCACCGCTGCCGCCAAGCCCTCAGCCTCCGAGCCCCGCGCCCCCCAGCCCCGCGCCTCCCAGCCCCGCGCCGCCCAGCCCTGCTCCTCCCAGCCCCGCGCCGCCCAGCCCTGCTCCTCCCAGACCTCCTCCCTCGCCGGCGCCACCTAGCCCCGCGCCGCCCAGCCCTGCTCCTCCCAGCCCCGCGCCGCCCAGCCCTGCTCCTCCCAGACCTCCTCCCTCGCCGGAGCCACCTAGCCCCGCGCCGCCCTCTCCCGCACCTCCCAGTCCGGCGCCACCCCTGCCACCCTCGCCCCCACCCTCTCCTCGGCCTCCCAGTCCTGTGCCGCCAAGCCCCAAGCCGCCTTCGCCAGTACCGCCCTCACCACGGCCACCTTCCCCATTTCCTCCATCGCCACAGCCGCCAAGCCCTACGCCTCCGTCTCCACCTCCAGTCCCGCCCAGCCCTGGGCCGCCGTTGCCGCCCAGCCCAGCACCTCCCAGCCCCGGGCCGCCCAGCCCGGCGCCGCCATCGCCACCTCCCAGCCCGGACCCGCCCAGCCCGGCACCTCCGCAGCCGCCGAGCCCCGCGCCTCCCAGCCCCGCGCCACCCAGCCCCACCCCGCCCAGACCGCCGCCCAGCCCTACGCCACCCAGTCCCGCCCCACCATCTCCGGTGCCGCCGTCGCCAGCGCCTCCCAGCCCGCCTCCCAGCCCCCGGCCCCCGAGCCCGGCGCCGCCCAACCCCCCTCCCTCACCAGCACCGCCCAGCCCGGCGCCACCCAGTCCCGCCCCTCCCAGCCCAGCGCCTCCCAGACCACCACCCTCCCCTATGCCCCCCTCTCCGGCACCTCCAAGCCCGGCACCCCCCTCTCCCTTCCCGCCTTCACCGCCGCCCAGCCCCGCGCCGCCCAGCCCCACACCGCCCTCTCCAGCCCCTCCGAGCCCGATTCCGCCCAGCCCACCGCCCAGCCCCGAGCCCCCGAGTCCCACACCACCCAGGCCGCCGCCCTCGCCCGACCCGCCCAGCCCGGCGCCCCCCTCACCACCCAGCCCCGCACCGCCATCACCGGCTCCGCCCTCGCCGGCCCCGCCCTCCCCTGTGCCGCCAAAGCCACCCAGCCCGGCGCCTCCGCTGCCACCCAGCCCAGAGCCCCCACGCCCCTCCCCACCCAGTCCCGCGCCGCCCTCGCCGGCCCCTCCTTCTCCCCCGCCACCCAGTCCGCAGCCGCCCAGCCCGGCGCCGCCCAGCCCGCTACCTCCAAGCCCTGCACCGCCTTCGCCTGTGCCCCCAAGCCCGGCTCCCCCAAGCCCGGCTCCCCCAAGTCCCCTCCCGCCCAGCCCAGTGCCCCCCAGCCCAGCGCCGCCCAGTCCGCCGCCGAGTCCGGAGCCTCCCAGTCCCGCACCACCGTCACCGGCTCCCCCAAGCCCGGGCCCCCCTTCGCCAGCGCCGCCCAGCCCCCACCCACCTGTACCTCCTAGCCCAGCGCCCCCCAGCCCAGCGCCGCCCAGCCCGCCGCCGAGTCCTGAGCCACCCAGCCCCGCTCCACCATCGCCGGCGCCGCCAAGCCCGGCTCCCCCTTCGCCGGCGCCGCCCAGCCCCCACCCACCTGTACCGCCCAGCCCAGCGCCGCCCAGCCCAGCGCCACCCAGCCCCGATCCACCCAGCCCCTATCCTCCAAGCCCGCTCCCACCGTCACCTGCCCCACCCAGCCCCGCCCCACCATCACCACACCCGCCCAGCCCGGCGCCTCCCAGCCCCGCTCCCCCCAGTCCTGCTCCTCCCAGCCCCTCCCCACCCTCCCCGGCACCACCATCCCCTGAACCACCTAGCCCGGCACCACCCAGTCCCGCTCCCCCCAGTCCTGCGCCGCCCAGCCCCGCCCCACCCAGCCCGGCCCCACCATCACCACACCCGCCCAGCCCGGCGCCACCCAGCCCCGCTCCCCCAAGCCCCGCTCCGCCCAGCCCGGACCCACCCAGCCCCGCCCCACCATCCCCTGAACCACCTAGCCCGGACCCACCCAGCCCCACTCCCCCCAGTCCTGCGCCGCCCAGCCCCGACCCACCCAGCCCCGACCCACCATCACCATACCCGCCCAGCCCGGCGCCACCCAGTCCCGCTCCCCCAAGCCCCGCTCCTCCCAGCCCCGCACCACCCTCCCCGGCACCACCCAGCCCCACTCCACCTTCGCCCGCACCGCCAAGCCCGGGGCCACCATTACCACCGTCGCCCTCGCCACCACCTCCGTCACCTTCGCCCCCTCCCCCAGCCCCGCCATTCCCGCCTTCGCCACCACCACTACCTCCCTCCCCTGCGCCGCCAAGCCCCGCGCCGCCGCGACCCCCTCCACTGCCGCCCTCGCCCTCCCCACCGCCTCCCAGCCCGCCGCCGCCGCCCCGGCCACCCCCGCCGCCCGGCCCGCCGCGGCCGCCGCCGCTGATGTCGGTGCTGGGCATCCCCGACTCCCTGCTGGGCGGCAGCAGCAGCGGCAGTAGCGGCGGCATCACCGCCAGCAACTCGAGCGCCACGGCAGGCGCAAGCCCCGGCGACAACACCACGCAGCAGCAGCCCCCCACCACCGCACGTGAGTAGGGCTAGTAGTAGTGAACATATGAAATGGGCAGACCCGCTGGACGCCGCTTATGATTGAAGGCACTCCGCCTGTTCAGACGAGGTACAAGCACGCACAGCCCATGACGCACTTATCACCCGCCTTTACCTCACTTTCCCGCGCCGCACCCCCACTACCCGTGCCCCCTCCCCTTGCACCTCCTCTAGTGCTGCTGCTGACCCAGACCGCGTCCGTCTCGGATGCCGACCTGGAGGCGGCAGCGGCTGCGGCAGGCGGCGGCACCGACAGCAGCGGCAGCAGCACCGGCACCGTGTCCAGCGCGGCCCTGGCGGCTCTGTTCCCGGGGGCCGCCAACGTCACCGTGACAGGCCGCTCCGTGACGTTCCCCATGGGCCTGGTGCGCATGGCGGTGCTGCCCATCAGCATCAGCACCGGCGGCAGCGGCAGCGGCAGCGGGACCATCAACGTCAACGGCGGCACCAGCACCACCACCACCACCACTGGAGGCAGCGCCACCACGGGCGGCAGCAGTGCAGACCCGGCGCCGCCGCCGCCGCCCCTGGCGCCGGGCGAGGGTGGCGCCGCCCGCGCCGCCAGGTGCCCACGACTCGTGCCCGGGCGCGCTGGCGGCTCTGGCGATGTCAATCCGGTCGGAGCTGGCGGCGCGGCTGGGGCTGAACGACAGCCAGGTGAGCTGCGGGCTGCCGCGTGCGCGAGGTGGTGGTGCGGCCGGTGGCCGTGTGGCATCACTTCCTGGGTGGTCTTACTTCCTGGGTGGTCTTTGCATTCGCTTTGTTCCCAGCGGGCCCCCAACCAACCAACCGACCAACCCAACCAACCCAACTTTCAACCAACCCACCCACCCTGCCGCAGGTGTCACGCATCAGCTGCAGCCTGGAGGTGTCGCCCCCGCCACCATCGGCCTCCGCCCGTCGCAGTCTCCTGCAGCAGCAGGGCTCAGCAGCAGCAGCGCCCCCGCCGCCTCCTGGCACCGCAGCGCAGCAGCTGTGCGACGCGGGCGGCGGCAGCGGCCCCGGCGGCGGCGGCACCAACCACACCTCCGTGGCCATTGACGTGGAGCTGACGCTGCCGCCCGACACCAATGTGACGCAGCTGAGGTGCGCGTGTGTGAACAGCTGCGGATGCGGTAATATGACACATAGGCGTGGGCCATGTGACGAGGATGGCGTGCGTGTATGCATGCGGTATGTGCGTGTCGTGCCCTTCATCACTGCGTGCGGACACACACACACACACGCGCGCGTTCTTGCTATCTTGTGTTTCCTAACACACGTGCACCCGCTCGCACCCGCTGCCGCAGGGCCTCCATCCAGGAGGTGGTCGCGGCGCTGTCCGCGGCGCCGCTCAACGCCACCGCCACCGCTAGCACCGCCGGCGCCTGGGTGGTGTGCTCGCCGCCGCCGTCCGCCGACCTCATCCGCGCGGTGTCGGGCGTGGCGGTCACTTACGCGGTGCCGCTCACCGCCGAGGGCGCGGCCGCCTACGCCGCGCAGTGCGGCGGCGACACCTCCGCCGGCAGCAGCAGCAGCAGCAGCAGCAGCGCCGCCGCCGTGACGCCGCTGCAGCTGGGCAACAGCGTGACGTGCGCGCTGGTGCCGGTGCCGGGCGCCGGCGACCGCGAGGTGCTGATGGCGCCGCCTGGCAGCGGCGGCGGCGGCAGCACCTACGCGGGCGGCCCGCCGCCAGGGGACGGCTCCGGCGGGTCGTCGGGCAAATCGGGCATCGACAGGTCGCTGGCGGTCATCCTGGCGGGCATGGCGGTGGGCGGCGCCGTGCTCATCACCTGCTCCGTCACCGCGCTGGTGGTGGTGCTGCGGCGGCGCGAGCGGCGGCTGGAGGAGGAGGCGCGGCGCAAGCGGCTGCGGGAGGCGGGAGGAGAGGCGGCGGTAGCGGCTGCCGCCGCGGCCGCGGGCGGCGGCGCACGAGAAGCAGGCGACAGCGGCGCGGTAGGTGACCTTTGCCTGAGTATTCGTGTATGTTCCAGCGACAGCGTCGCACGACAGCATGTTGTGAACATCCAACGTATGCGTGTTGCCATCACCGCTTTCCTCGTCCCTGTTTATCCCTCGGCGCTCCAACCCTGGACTGCCTTCCGTTGCGTGTGTGCAGAAGAGCCCTGGGTCGGGCGGCAGTGGAGGCGCCAGCCCAGGCCGGCACACGCTCAGCGGCGGCGGAGCGGCGCCCTGGGCCGCATCCGCGGGTGGGCTGGCGTCAAGCGGCGCCGCCGGCGCGCTGCACTTCGGTGCCGCGCCGTACAGCGGCAGCAGCGGCAGCAGCCGGCTGGACGGCGGCATGGGGCTGGGCAGCAACCAGCTGGCGGCGCCGGCCGCAGCCGCCGCGGCGCAGGCGCAGTACGGCACCTCCCGCTCCGCCGCCGCCAGCCGCGGCATCAGCCTCAGCGGCGTGGTGCTGCAGGGCTCGGGCCCGTCACACACTGCGGCGGCGCTGGAGGCAAAGCTGGCGGCGCTGGCAGCGGACCGCAGCGGCAGCTTGCAACGCTACGGAGGCGCGGAGGGCCCCGCCTCTGCCTCCGCGGTCCTGGCATCGTCCTCACACCAGCCCCAGCCGCCGATGCGCCGCAGCCTCAACCCCTTCCACCGCGCCAGCCTAAACAACAGCGCAGCGCTGCAGCAGCAGGGCCCACGCGTGAGCGGCGACGGCCGCATCAGCCTGGTGAGTGGCACCGGCTACGCGCACCTCGCCAGCCCCACCTTTGGCGCCGGGCCCGGGCTGCCGCCCGGCTCGGGTGGCGGCGCCGGCGCTGGCGGAAACGGTGGCACGCGCTCAGCCGCGCTCCTGCCGTGGGGCACTGGCACCGGGGCCGGAGCGGTGCCGCCAGCTGGGGACGCAGGTGCTGCCAGCTCCGGCGGCGGCATTGGGCGCTGGAGCAGCAACGGGGGTATGCCCGCCGGGGCAGGCGCCGCGGCGGCTGCGGCTGCGGGGGCGGGCGGCGCCGCCATGCACGCCAGCCAGCCCAGTCGGCTGCGGCTGGCCAGCGGCGGCGATGCGATGGGTGGCGGGTCTGCGGTGGTGTCGCCGACCGGCTCGGGCGCGCTGGGTGCGATGGTGGGCGCGGCGGGGGGCGTGCGCAATCACCGCCCCGGCCTGGCCAGCCCTGCTGCAGGCAGCCCCTGGCGCGGCCGGCCCATCCCCTCGGACCCGATGGCGGACGTGTCAGACGTGGAGGCGCTGAGTGCGGACGGCAGCAGCGGCGACGAGGCCGCCAGCCTGCCCCTCCGCATGGCCAGCCCCGCCACAGCGGCCGCAGCCGCCGCAGCAGCTGGTGCAGCTGCAGGTGCAGGCGCTGCCGAGGCGGGGGCCGTGCGGCGGCAGCGCACCAGCGGCGGGCTGGCGTCGCCGGCAGCTGCTGGCACTCGGCCGGGCGGCAGGTCGGCGGTGAGGCGGGTGCTGTCGTCTGCGTCCCGCATGATGCTTGGCCGTGGCGGCAGCGGCGCCGGCGCCCCTGCGGACGGCTTGCCGTCCGGCGGCCCCCAGAGCCCCAGCGGCGCGGGCCGCGGGCAGCAGCAGGTCCTTACCACCAACGTTGCCTTCGAGCCGGACCCGCAACCGGCCGCCGCACAGGCCGGCGCTCCTGCTGCCGCCGCCCGTGCACAGCCGGGATCTGCAGATGTCGCGGCGGGCGGCGCCAGGCGGACCAAGCGGGTCACCCTGGCCGCGGCCGACCCGCCTCCCGGCAGCGGCGGTGGAGGTGGCGCCCACAGCGGCAGCCTGCCGCGCCGCCTGCACTCACACAGCGGCATGAGCGCCGGCGGCGGCCCGCGCTCCGCCACCATTGTGGGTGGCATGGGCGTCGGCCCCGTGACGTTCTCGCCAGGAGAGCGCGCCGGCGCCGGTGCAGCAGCGGCACCTGGCGGGGTGGGGCCGGGTGGGCGCGCCGTAACGCACACGGGCCTGGCGACCGCCGGCGGCCCCGCGCCGCTGCGGCCGCGGCCTCCCGCCGCAGGCCTGGTAGAGGTGGGCGGACTGCCGGGCAGCCCGCGCCGGGCCTCCCTGGTCATGTATGAGCAGGCGCCGCCGCCGCCGCCGCCGCGCTAGGACGATGCAGCACGTGAGCACGCAGCTGCAAGGGTCGCTGCGATGCCGGAGACAGCAGCAGGAGCGCTGGGGTCTGGGGAACGCACATGACGGAAACCGAGATATTTACTCAGCGAATTGTTTCTACCTGCTGGCCCTGTAGCAAGGCCAATTTCCCATTCAGGCGTGACCACGAGCGGTGCAACACCCGCATCGTTGGTCGTGCGATCCTGTAAACATGGCGCCGTGCCAATGAAAGAGAACTTGGCAGACAGATCAGTTGGCACTGCATGAGGATGTATGCCTGGTAGCGCGGCAAGGCTGCTCGCGTCGGCGTGCGGTCGAGACGAAAAAAAACGAGCGAGCTGCTGCCGCTGCGCATGGGTTGGGCGCGTGGCGTGCTGTGGGCCGGAAGTGTCTGACTGCGGACCGTCTATAGATTTATGCATGCATGCAACTGACTAAACATGCACGTTTGATTGCTTCCGAGTGGGGATTACTAGAGAAGGAGCCTCACGTGCGCTTGCAAACGGCATGCAAACTGCGTACACGGCGTGCACTGCGAAGACGCATTAAACGCATGCATGCATGTGCACGCCTGCTCAGGTATTTCATGGATGACAGCTGAGTGCGCGGATTCTGCGGGATTGGACGACGCACGATGGCAGAGTTTGAATTCCGCCCAGCCGCTGGCTGCCGCAACTGCTGCAGCACTCATACAATGATCGCTGACGCAGACTGCGGTTGGAGGAACCAGTGTGCTTGTGCCCAATCCAATGCGAATGACTCTGAACTGAGTACTGAGCGGTCTGATGGGACAGATGTGGGATATGGCAATGCGCAGAACCCTGACGCAGCTGGGCTGCGGAAGCGTAAGGACTCCACGACTCCATTCTGGCTGACGTACGGGTCAGCACGGAGCTGAACGGTGTCATGGGGAAATGTGTAATGCACCGTGTTAATGCACTTGCGTGTGTGCGTGCCGTACTTGCGGACACTATGGCCGCAGCCCCGCGCCCAAGTCCAAATGGCAGCTGTGTCCCCCCCACCCACCCACCCACGCCCCTGGAGAGCAGTGCGCAGCTGCCCAGCAAGACACAGGGTGACAGGCGAGAACGGGCACGGAGAAGGCACTGTAATTGATACATGCTTTCTTCTCATATTCTCTTAGTGAGCGCCGTTACCCCTGTGCAAGCTAGCACAGATCGAGCCAAAAACAACAGCCTTCGGCAAACAGGGCGGTGGCGCCTACACCAACATTCCGGAAGGAGTCGGCTTTCCCAGTCTGACACGCCCAGGGGAACGAACCTCTGTACACGGCCCTCCTTTCCTCTCTAAACAGTCTCAGGGCCCTTCCAGCCGCTTCACGATTTCCCCAGCCGGGCTCCGCAGCAGCAGTGGCCGTTGGTGGCCAAACGGTCATCTGGACCTCTGTCACCTGCAGCCAGCAACAGACACCCAAACTGCCTCCAAGCAACCTCCACCGCGTCCTCATCCGACCACCGCCCTCAGCTCGCTCAGCAGGGAGCAGACCTCCATCGCGACTCGTGCACACATTCCGGAATCACCATGGGCGCGCGCGCTTATGCCCACCGTATTCAGCAGGCTTAGTCATCTCCACACCACACCAAACGCAATAATAACCGAGGTCCATTCCGTGCAAAACAAAAGGGACAAGGAGCATAAGGCAAAGCACAAGATCGCCTTGTACACACCTTCGTGTCATCAGCTGCTGGTAATGCTCAGCATGACCAGCTTATAAACACGGCGCACAGAAATCTTCACCGAGTGCCCTCTATGGGCAATTAATAACACGCACTTCAACCCGCGGCAAAACGCTGTCACGCACTTCAACGTGCTTTACAGTCATTGTGTCCAGGGCGGATTACACGTTCTGCCCGCCAGGCGCATAGAAGCATAGGCCAGGCTGCAACCGCCACCACAGCCGCCGAGCTGCATGACTCAACGCAAAAAATGGTCTGATACTTTCTTAGCCCGCATCCAGCTCGTGCACACGATTCACCAAGATTGCGGTACTCGACAACGGACCACAGCCGCACTGCAGCCCATTGATCCCCCCACCGGTTACGCCGGCGAGAATGCATGCGCGTTAAATCCTACGCACGCGTTGTAAAGCTGTGCCCAACTGCTGCCCGCGCGTTAGCATCCTCTGAAAGCGCAGTACCGGTACACGCGCGGGGGCGCCCACCACGCACACATCATCACAGACTTCCTTGCAGCTCCCCATTGCCCGAGCTGCTTGTATAAAGACTCGAACACCATCCAAACACAAGAGAGGCCTCATGATGGCCGCAACCACAACATCGGGGGCAGCACTAACAGCACGGCCTTACTGCCAAAATTATACGAAGAATGTACGCAAGAAACAGAAGCCCGCAAATGCTGTGTGAAATGAAGACGGTTTTCAGGGATGGTGGTAGCGCAGCACGTAGGTTATCAATCCCCGCCTATCCTGCGCGCGTCCACCTCCGTCAACCCAGCATGGGCCGTGTCGCCGAGTGCGCCAAGCTCCAATCCGTATGCACCGATCAGCACATACGCAGGTGTGGAGACGGTGAGAATGGGCGAGGGCAGGGTTAAGTCTTCTTGTCGTGTTGCGCATCCCCCTGAATCTCCATGTGACCAGAGCCATTCAGATACGCCCTTGCCTCTTTCACACAATCCTTGCATAGGCCTCTCTCGGCCTCCCGGAATGCATTCCCGTCGTCCAGCATACTAGGCCACGTACCTGTATGCGTGTGCCCACGAGACAATATTGCACACCGCAACATGTCCACCTCCACATGCCCCCATACACGGCCAGGCACAGCATGCACGGTGGTTCGGCTGGTAGTGCCTTAGCCAGCTTGCGCGTGCCACAGTGCAGCGCGTCCCGAAGAGTTGCACGCGCCAACATGCGCTTCATGCCCAGACATTGGCAAATAAGTTAAATATGCCCACAAGTGCCCTTTAAGCCCCCAAAACATTTAAAGAAATCTGCCGGACGATGACTGGTGCCGTGCCAGTGTAAAGACCCCACATACCGGAATTGGGCAACCTGGAGTCAGAAATTACCCAGACCCCTTGTACAATGCGTAACCGACTAACCATACTTGAATGTGCACTTGACCACTAAAACAAAACCTCAAAACCTTGAAGGCTGCGAACGCCGCGGGCCTATCCATGCAACAACACATCCGTTGGCCCTGTCGTGACATCCGTTCGCCCTGTCGTGACATTGACACTAGCTCATCAAACCAATCCCACCCCATCCTTAATGAAACTTGCGGCCACAAGTGTTTTAACAACTTAAACGCGCCACGGCGGCGAGGGCAGGTATTCATAATCATTCCCGACCGCCGACAGCCTCCGGTCTGCAATTGCAACTGAAGCAGCACTCTCCTGCAGCAGCGGCACCGGCACATCCTGCTGCTGCTGTTGCTGCTGCCCCTGTTGACGCATATCTCCGCCGCTGGCGTCGTCTGCAGCAGCCTCGCAGCCGCGGTCGTCGATACGGCACAGCTCCACGCCGCCAACCTGTGGCGCCGCCCCCTGCCGCTCGGCACCTGCAGTCGCGCCTAACTGAAGGTCGTGTGGCTGATGCGACAGCGGCAGTGGCGTGCCTGCCTCCGCCTTTGCAGCGGCGGCCGCCAGTGCCTCGCGCCGGTTGCTGGCTGCCAGCGCGCCCACTCGCACCGCGGCGCCAGCAGCAAACGGCACCGCTGGCGCCTGGGTGGGCGCAACCGCCGGAGGTCTCAGCGCCAGGGGCCGACCCGTCTGCAGGCCGCTGCCGGTGAGGCCGCTGCCGCTGAGGCCGCTGTCCAGCATCAGCGCCGCCAGCGCCGCGCCCGTGCCGCCCGGCGCCGCCGCCGCGTGCGATGCGGTGAGGCGCGCGGCGCGCAGCGGCCGCAGCGGCGGCAGGATCATGCCGCTGGTGCTGTTGGTCCCCAGGGTCCCTGTGGTCCCAGCGATAGCCGAGCCGCGGCTCTCCCAGCACTCACGGGGCAGGCCACCGGCGCCGTGGGCAGGCAGCAGCATCCAGCAGGCCGCCGGCTCCGCAGCGTCATCCGCAGCGCCGGCCCCTGATGCTGCGGCCGCACCTCCAGCAGCTGCCTCCATAGCCGCCGCGTACTGGCGCACGTGCAGCGCCACGGGCGGGGGTGGCGGCGGCAGCGCGCCAGGATCGCTGGTGCGCGGGCGGAAGGAGCGGGTGGAGGAGGAGGCGGTGGCGCTCACCGCAGTTGCGAATGACGAGCCAGTGACTGCGGACGGTGTCGCCGGTGTCGAGGGCGCGGGCGCGGCGGCGGATGGCGGCACAACAGCGCCTTGGCTGGAGACCCGACTGCCACCGGCTGCTGGCGCCTGCGGTGCCGGCTCCTGCTGCAGCTGCTGCGGCGGCGGCTGCCGAGGCGCAGCCTGTGCCGCCGGCGGCAGCAGGGAGGTGCCGGCCTGGCGCTGGTGCTGGTGCAGCGGCTGGGCCTGCGGGTGCTGGGCCTGCGGGTGCTGGGCCTGCTGCTGCAGCGCCAGGTGCTGCTCCACCAGCAGCAGCTGCTTCACGACCTCGGCGGCCTGGGGCAGGCGGGAGACGGAGCGGAGGGGGTTCCATGCGGGGCATCAGTTGTGGTGAGGGGGTTCCATGCGGGGCATCAGGGGTGGTGAGGGGGTTCCATGCGGGGTATCAGTTGTGGTGAGGGGGTTCCATGCGGGGCATCAGGGGTGGTGAGGGGGTTCCATGCGGGGCATCAGGGGTGGTGAGGGGGTTCCATGCGGGGCATCAGGGGTGGTGAGGGGGTGTTGACAGGTCGTGGCAGCAGATCAGTCTTGGAGTTACCAGGGGAGGGGGACCAGGGGCGGCAGCGGGGTAAGCCATCCGTCAGCAGCCTGCTGAGGCAGGCACTCGCCCGGTAGCATCCTGCCCCGGAGGCGGCACAGGTACCAACTGCCCGTATGCCCCGCACCCGCAGCCCCGCACCCGCAGCCCCGCGCTCACCGCCGGCCTCCGCCGCGGGTCCTGCTCGAAGCACTCGGCCAGCAGGCGCTGCAGCTTGGGCGGGCAGCGCTGCTCCGCCAGGCCCCGCGGCACGGTCAGCAGGCTGCGGCCCAGCAGCGCCACCTGCACCGCGATGGGCACGGCGCCCAGGCCCTTCCACGGCTCCTGGCCCTGCAGCGGGGGAAACAAGGGGTAGGTGCCGACAACAGTAAACATGCCGATTACTGCGGTTTCCGGCCGTGTCCGCATCCATTGAAAGCAAGTACAAAAAAATGAAAAAGAAGTGGAGTTGGCCGTTGAAGTTGGCCGCGTGTGACCCGCGCCACCCCACCCACCGTCAGCATGCACCACAGCACCACCGCAAAGGAGTAGATGTCCGCCTTGTGGGTCACGGCCACGGCCCGCCCTGCGGTCTGATCAAAGCACTCGGGCGCGCAGAACGCCGCGGTGCCGCCGGCCGGCGCGTCCAGCGCCCCCAGCGTGGCCCTGCTGCTTCCAAAGGTGGTGGACATGCGGATGTGCGCCTGGCCAAAGTCCGTGAGCTTGACCTCGGGGGTGTCGCTGGCTGCGCCGTTCAGCAGTACGTTGGCGGGCTTGAGGTCGCCGTGGCACACGGTGGGGTGCAGGTACGCCAGACCCTGGGCGATCTGCAGCGCGATGTGCAGCACCTTGGGCAGCGGCAGCAGCTCGCCGGCTGCGCCGCCGGGCCCGCCGGGCCCGCCGCCGCCGTACACCAGCCTGTCCAGCGACGTCTCCGCCGCCTCCATCACCAGGCTCAGCCGCGGCGGCGTCATGCACACCGCGATGAGGCGCACGATGTTGGGGTGAGACAGGCGGCCCAGCACCTGGAGCGGTGGAGGGGTGGGAGGTACGGGCAGCAGGTACGTCAAGTGCTGCTGCTGTCGGGTTCTACTTCCTTTACTTTCCTTACGCTTTCGCGGCAGCCCCAACCAAAGCCTGCTGCCCGCCGCCGTGCTCACTCACCTGCACCTCCCGCTTGAACAGCTCCAGCTCCTCCTCGTCGTACCACACGGCAGGAGCGGCAGCGGCGGCGGCGGCAGCTGCAGCGGTGGTCGTGTTCACACCTGGCGCCGCTGCGGCAGGTTTTGTCATCAAGGCAGCAGCCGCGGGCTTTGCTATCAAAGCCGTGTAATTGTGGTGTTCCGACGCCACAGCAGCCACGCGCTGCTCCTGCTCCCGGTTGTGGCGCTCATGCGCGGGCGGGTCCGCGTCCTGCCGCCTCTCCGTCTCGTCGTGCGCGGCCTCCGCCGCGAGCCGCTCGTGCTGGCCCATAGACTGCGGATTCCCTTGGTGGGCAGCGGCAGCAGGGGCTGGCACGCCGGTGTTGGCACGCGTGGCATCGGTGGCGTCATGCTTCAGCCCCGCTGAGCCCAGCTGCGGTCGGACTGCTGGCCCGACCACCTCCTGCTGCTGATCCTCCAGACTGCCCTCTGTGGCCGCTGGCGCCTCCGACTCGAGTGACGCATGTGGCGTGTTGAGTTGTGGAGGCTGCTGCGGTGGTTGCGTATGCGCTGCCGGCGTTGCCAGGGCAATGGCGCCCACGCTGGGTTTGTCACTGCCAGGTACGGCGACTGCCGACGCACGGATGGCAATCGGAACACCGACAGCCGCCAGCTCGTTGGGGCGCCCGCCTGCGGGCACGGCCCCAGCAGCGGGCGCCGCTGCGGCTCCTGGTTCGGCCGGCGCTGCTGCCACCGGCGGCGCCAGCTGGTGCGGCCCCAGCCCCATCAGCAGCTTCACCGCCACACGGCGGCCGCGGTACATGCCCGCGTACACCTTGCCTGTGGGGATGTTGGGGGAGCGCGCGTCACAGCAATCCATCATCCATGGTGTGGCGCAGGGAGCGGGGAAACAAAAACGACCCGACCTAGTCGATTAACCCGCAACTCCAATTACAGGCACCCGCCCACGCCCCGCCACTACTCACCGAAGGCGCCACGCCCCAGCACCTGGGGTAGCAGGCGCACCACATTGTCGTCCTCATCTGCCCCGCCCGCGTTGGCGCCCACGTCGGCAGTCACCACTGCTGCCGCAGCCGCAGGCAGCACATCCCCTGTCTCGGTCGTCTCTGCGTCCGCCTGTGCTGCAGCAGCCCCAGCTGCAGCCGCTGACGGCTCCTGCGCTGACCCCGGGGCCATGCAGTCGCCGTGCGCGCCCACCGGGTGCCCCAGCGCCGACAGCTCCAGCCGCGCGTCGGTGTGCAGGTCCCGGCGCTGCGGCGTGAGGCGGCTCACCGGCCCTGCCGCTGCCGCTGCTGCTGCAGCGGCCGCGGCCGCGGCCGGCGTGCCCGCGCTGTTAAGACTGGAGCTGCTGCTGCCGCTGGCCACGCGGCGGGCCCGAGCGGCCGACGGCGGCAGGGGTGGCTTTCTGCTGCCGCTGGCCACACCGCTTGCTGTTGCGGCTGCGGTGGGCGAGGAGGCGGTCGTGCACGTATCCACATGCACCTGAGGGTCGCCCGCAGAGCTGCCGGGCCCGCTGCCCGGAGGACCACTGCCGATGTGTGTCACTGCTGCCTGCTGGGACCGACCGGAGCTGCTCGTGGTAGTTGTGGTTGGTGTGGCGACCAGGGCAGCGCTACCGGCCTGCGAGTTGACAGCTGACGTGGAGCAGGCCAGCGTTGGAGCTGGCGTTGCTTCGTCGCTGCTGCTGCTCGCGGCGTTGCACCGGGAACCTCCGGATTCGGACGACGTCGGCGCCTCCACGTCTCCTGTCGACTTCATGTGCGGCGGCTGCCCCTTTCCTTCAAAGCCAGCTGCAGCACCACCTGCTCCCGCGGCCGCGTCCCGGGCCTGCCGCAGGCGCCGGCGGCGGACCACGAGAATGGCACCCATCGCCGCAGCCGCTAGAACCACCACAGCCCCAGCGATGCCTGCATGTTTGTGTTCACAGTCTTGCTCAACAGAAGGCACGACAAGCAAGGACAACAACGCCGCAAGCCCCGCTTGGTTCCTGTGGGTGCCCGTCAATACCAACTTTCCAGCAGCGACTGTACGCCTAACTACTGCCACGGCGGAATCAAGTACGCAAGCCTGCAGCTCTTAACGCAAGCTACTTGCTAGTGCTGCAGCACACGCCCAAAGCATGCACGTCCATCACTCACCGCCAGCAATTGCTGCAACTGGCACACCCTCAGAGTTGCTGTCGGCTTCGCTGGGCGGGGTCGCTCCCCGCCCGCCGCTCCCGATGTTGCCGCCGCCACCAGGAGCGGGGGGCGACAGTGTCAGCGGCGGGGGCGAGGACGAGCCGGATTCGGTGCCCCCGCTCCCGTCCAGCCAGGTCAAGCGGTTCATGCTATGCCAGAGCGCGGCGCAGCCTGTGAGGGGCAGAGGGGAAAAGGTGGCGGGCAGCGCACGTGCTTTCTGCATGCAGTACCGGACAGGCGTGCACCTTCAAATCACACCAACGCCAGCACCGCTGCTCGCCACCTTCTCCATGCATCTTCCTACTCCATGCTCCCATTCCACCCGCCTACTCCATCCGCCTGATTCAGCCGCCTGATTCATCCGGCAACCGGCTGCTGGTGCGTGTGTGTGTGCGCGCGTGGCCGCCGATCTCCCACACCTCCCTACCGCCCATCCACCGGCCGCCCGCGCGCACAGCACGTCGCCCGCCGGCCGCCTGCGTGCTGCTGCTGCTGCGACACGCCCACCATCAGCGGACTGCATGGCGACGGCGGTGACGCTCTCCAAACACCCGCCCACGCTCCCCCCCACGCGCCCGCCCACGCCCCCGCGCACGCCCCCGCGCACGCACCCAGCGGCCCCCGCGCGCTGATGCAGTCGTCCGTCAGCACCTCGGGGCACATGACGCCGACGCGCTCCATGTGCACCTGGCGCGGCGGGGGGATGGGGTGCGGTTGCAAGGATCGTCGGGAAAGCGGTGCAGGATGCACTGAAGACTGCAGACGAAGTCGCCACCGAAATGAGCGGCCGTGGGGTGGGATGGGATGGGTGGATGGGTGCAACACAGGCACGTGGGTGGATGGGTGGAGCAGGGGGCATCAAAACATGGGCTCACCGCCGTGCGCAAAGCAGCCTGCCGCCCTGTCTCCCCACACACACACCATATCCAGCCACGCGTCCACAGTCGTCCACACCCATCGCGTTTGCCACCCGCACACACACACACACACACACACACACACACACACACACACACACACACACACACACACACACACACACACACACACACACACACACACACACACACACACACACACACACACACACACACACGTTTGGTCCGTCTTGTTTGTTTGTTTAACACACACACACACGCGCATGCTGTTGCTGTCATTAACACACACGCGCACGCGCGCTGCCAGCCGCCGCCACGGCCGCACCAGGTAGCCGTTCTTCACGGGGTTGCCCGACACCGGCAGCAGGTCCGCGCCGTACACCGAGGTGATGAGGCAGCGCACCGACAGCACGTAGCAGCGGTCCAGCGGGTACACGGAGGCGTCCGCCACCGGAGCCACCTCGTCCGAGACGTTCCTGCACACGCCCGGCAGCGAGGGCAGCGGCACCGGCACCTCCCACACATTGCCCGGCGGCAGCTGCGGCGGCAGCGGGTTGTGCGCCGTGACCGTCCTGCGCGTGCGGATGGATGGATGGGTGGATGGGTGGGGGCACACATGGGCGTCGGTGGTAGCGATCGATCATGCGGTGCGTGCAGTGCGTGTGGATGGGGGCAGGTCCGGCTGCTGGTGCACCATTCCGCACTGGGTGGCTGGAGGGAGCAGCAGGCTGCCGCCCTTCCGCCCAGCCCCCTCTTCCCCACAGCAGCAGGTGCAGCAGCAGCCCCAGCAGCCGGCGGGTGCCCCCGGGTGCTCACGTGAAGGCGCGGAAGGCCTCCACGTTGAAGCACACCGGGTAGATGGTGTAGCCGTCCTCGATCCACATGATGGCCTCCTCGCCTGAGACCGCGCGCGCGTCACGGGTGACGGGTGGGGCAGGGGGAACAGCACTTACGCCGCGGCCCGGACGCAACGTGGTGCAGGACCACACACCAGCCCATTCTGGTGTCGGTATCGTACCTCGCTCAATTGACAAGGCTACATGTCACGCGCCATAGCGCGTTACCTCCTGTGCTAAACGCACAACCCGTGTTTCCTTCATTGCATCTGGCGCTACACCGCTACACCTCGTGCCACGCTGAGGCGCACACAGCGCGCTGCCTCTGGTGTCGTACAATCACGCACGCACCGTGAGACTGCCGACTGACGTCCCCACCCCATTCATGCCCAGCACTGCCGCACGGGCGAACCTACCCGGCGAAGTTGGCGCGAACAGGTCTAATCCAACGGCCAGACTCGCGGGCCCAGCCCGCCAGCGGTGTAGGATAGTGTTCTGCAGGCGTATCATGGTGCCGCCTGCCATGCGGAACTGCGAGCAGGGGGGCCAAGGAACCGGGCGGGCACGCGTGTTGACCTCACGATGCACAGTGGCAAAGTGTGTCCGACTAAGCAAGCATCTGATCCCAACCTTGCTTCGGTGCTGGGTGACGCAGGGGTGCAAGGGGTCAGGTCGCTCGGCTGCCACGCACCTTGTAGCGCACATAGTTGAGGTTGAGCGTGGTGGGGCGCGCCGCGTTGCCCCGCAGTGTCAAGTTCCGGGTGATGAGTACGGGGGCATTCGGCGGGCATTCCGACTCGTTGATCGTTATCCATTCCACGTCGAGCAAAACCAGCGAGACGGTCGGGTCCACCATCGCGTTCAGGAGCTGCACGCTGGATTGGACCCTGACAACCGAGGAGGTGTCTTGTCCAAGCACAAATGTGTTCACGGTTATCCAGAGGGCAACCGCGAACAACCTCGCGCGCGCGCTGCAGTTCATGCTGCCTCCGGTCGCTAACTCTTCATAACGGGGGCTTATTGGACGTGTTCATAGACAAAATATCAAATGTTGGCCAGCTCGTCACAGCACAGTCACACGGCGTGTGCGGTGGACTCTTCTAGTTCGCGCGGTGGGAGTTTTCTCGCGCTCTGTGGCCAGGAAATGTTCTAGTGCGGTAGCAAATTATCGATACAGAATTGAAGTAAGTGCTGCACGCGTACGCACGATTGCGGCCATGTCCACAGGCCCCGAAAAACGGAGTTGCTCTTAACCTAGGCCGCAACTCTGACTCGGGCAAGTTTCGGTACTCTAAAAAATAGTATGTTCGAGTACACCGCCTCTTGATCAAATGCCGGTACGATGAATCCCGCTCACACCTAGGTCAGGACATACTCCGCGCACGCCATAACGCGATAAAGCATTCTGCGGCCTAAGGCCTCAGCAGCAGGAGTCCTACGTACAAGAGCGCGTCTCTTGGCCGCATTTCCCAGCCGTAGTGTCAGTGACAGAAGTCCGAAATTGCTGCTTCAGCAGGAAAGCCCCGCGGCCGCGCACAGACTGCCCAGACTGCCCAGATGTGGCATAACATCAAGCGTCAGCTCGTGTCCTGCAGCCATTAGTCCTGCCAAGTTCGGATCACAGCTTGAGAGCGGTCAGGAAGACGTGGTGCAACCCCGCCTCCCTGCACATCTCCCCCAGCTGCCCCATGCCGCTCTCCTCCAGCTCAATGAGCGGCCCCCGCAGCCGTCGAGACGCCTCCGAGACTTGCAAGGCGCCTGCATCCGCCGGCCCCGGGGGCCGGGTGACTCCTGATGCAGCTCTCCCACCGGAAGCTGTTGACGCTGCTGCTGCAGGCGGCAGAGGCCGATGGTCCTCACCTCGCACCTGCAGGGCCTGCGGGGCCGATGTACGGCGGGTGGGAGTGGGCGCAGAAGTTTGGCCGTGGTGGTGGAGATCGTGGCGTGTATCAGGACCAACGTGTTGAGTACCGGCAGCCTAGCTTCCTAGACGGCGGTTGGAACACTTATTTTCGGTGCTGCCACCGCCGCCGTGCACCCGCCCGTGCCTTGCCCCGTACATACACATGACCACGCGCATGCTGGCTCGCTGCTGCTGCGGCCCCGGCATCACCTCCCACCTGCCCACCTGCCAGCTGAGGGACCGCATACGCGCCAGGAACTCGCGCACATCCGGCTCGCAGCCCTCCACCACCACAACACCTGCACGCCGGCCGACAGGGGATGGAGCGAGGGCGTGAGCGGCGGCGCATGGTAATAAGCAGCCAGCATTGGCACGGCGTATGGGCGGACCCACAGACAGGGGGCATGGGCGTACCAGCTGAGGGCACATGATACCAGAGCACTCGGAGCACAAGCAAGCATAGCAGCTCCAACGGAACACGTTCCACTTTCCAAAAGGTGCCCGTCGCAGTAGTTGCCTGTGGTTCCACGGCCCCGGTGACCGGTGCCCTTTGCTACTTGGCCGCCCCAAACACGCCTCTAATGAGGTCCCGGGGTTCCAGCAGCTAGCGCGCCCCCACTAACCACAGGCGCCTACCTGGGAAGCCCGGCTTGACCGCCCCGGCCAGCGACAGCTCCCGCGCCCACTGCACGATGAGCTTCCGCTTGGTGAGCGACTTGAGGTGGTGCAGCCACACCAGCACACACAGCAGCCCGCAGCTGCCGGCCTCACTACCACTGCTGTAGCTGCCGTCAACGACAGCAGCTGCTGAGCTGCTGCTTCTCATGCAGCCAGGCTGGCCCGCTGATGCGGGCTCCCCTAAACAGCCGCCATCATCAGCTGCCGCCGACTCCACCTCTGCTGCCGCCACGGCCTCCTACACGCAACACAGCCCAGCCCAGCGCACATACTTTATACTGAGTAGGCTGAGGGCCTGGCTGCTGCGGGCGCAACACAGATCGCGGCAGCTGCATGCGTGGATGACTGGATCTGCAGGCCGCAAGTAAGAAGTTGCTGGAATCCGTCCAGAGCACCCGCCCGGCCAACGCTTTCCATCCGTGTAGCGGTGCAACCACTCCTCACCCGCAGTGTCTCCAGCGCCAGCAGCAGGCACTCGCCGCCCCCCGCTGCGGCCTCCCGCTCCGCCACCGCCCGTACCGCACCACTCAGCGCCTCATGTACGTGCCTGTCCCACGCCGTACATGCATGGGAACCAATATGGGTACAGGTGCGCTCAAGGCGCATGATGGGACAAACTCAGGTGCGGGCTTACCGTACGGGGCCAAGCCGACTCTAGCCAACTGCTGGTTATCGCGAGCAGAAGCATTGATCGATCACTGGAACGACGTGCGTCTTCGGGACTGGGTTCCCGCCTAGCCCCCGAACCCACCTGGGCGCGCTGCACTCCACCGCCAGCTGTGCGCAGTGCGGCATAAGCCGGTCCGCCTCCGCCGCCTCCGCCTCCACCGCTCTGCCGCCCTCACCACGAGGGGCGCCACTGCCGCTGACGCAGCTTCCGGGACTGGCCCCCGGTGTTTGACCGTACCCTGTTGCTGGCGGCGCTGACAGCGGGTAAGACCGCGGCAGCAGGAACCGCAGCGCTACCGGTTGCCCGTCCCACAGCAGGTCGGGCGGCCTGCAGGCGCACGGGCGCACGCGCATGTGCAATGCGAGCTCGGTGGGCGAGGGCAGGCTTGGTGGTGGCTTATCGGGATGCGTGTTCCTCGAGTGAAGTCAACCTCAACGCCGTACAGTCTAATGGCAGATCAGCGGCACAACGGCCGCCCCAAGCCCGAGGCATGTACGCTACCTGCCGGCCCTGCTGCCCCGGCGAGCGTGCCGCCGCCTCGCCCCATCTCAACCTCACCTCACCGTGCCGGACAGCAGCGGCAGTGCGTCCAGGTCTGGGCCGCCGTGTGGGGGCGCGGCCCATGCACTGTCATAACCAGCACCTGCCGCCTCCACCACCTGCGGGTCAAGCCCACGGGCCCTGCTGACACGCGTGTCAACCGTGTGGTGGGCGTATCCTGTCACCCAGTCTCCTGCCTCACCCGCCGGCCCCTGCCTCACCCGCCGGCCCCTGCCTCACCCAAGCCTCCCCCCAAGCCCCCACCTCGCGGGCCAGCAGCAGGGCGCCCTCCTGCTCCTCACTCAGCACCAGCCCCTCAGCGCCCTCCCGCGGGTACACTGCCCGCAGCGCCTGCAGCGCGGCATGCAGGCGGAGGATGTGGCCAGACAGGTGGGGCCGCCACCGCCGCACACGCACAACACACGTCGCCTTCACCCCTGACCCTTTGTCAAGGTCTCGCACACACCATCGCGACCAGACGAAGGACCCCCTGTCGCAGGCACCCACCTCCAGCTCTTCTACTTGCCGCTGGAGCGCATCCATGTTTGGGTGATTTCCTTCCACCGTCAAAGCAACCTAATGCACTCGTACAATCATTTTAAGCATTCAAGATTACTGTGTTTGTTACACGGCCCTGAGTTACATGAGTTGGCTGACGAAACCCTTCTTGCGGATCCGGCGCAATTGCCATACGCATTCAACCATCCGTGCGTTCTTCCATTCCTTTTTACTTTGTATTTCAGATAGTGCACGCGCGTCGTCCTCGCTCTTTGCGTGCAAGAGTTCTCTAGCGAAGCATGGCGCTCGCGTGTCGCGGCCTGAGTTCCAGGCCGCGAAAATCTGTGAATGCTTCGAACGACGCCGCATTCATGCTCACTGGGGGCCCTGCCACGGCTCACTGCCAATGCCGGCGCCAAGTGCACGCGCAACCCGGGCGGCTGCCCGCTGGCCCCGGCGCTGTCGGGATGCAGGGCGTGCCGCCTCGTGGTCGACCACAGCGCGTGGACCGGTTACGGCCCCAAGCCACCGGCAGCGGAGATAGCGGCGGGCCCGGGTCAGAGGCTGGGGCCGGAGGAGGCAGCGGCAGCGATGTAGACGCGGAGCCATTGACGCTGGGAGCGGGTGTGCTCTCGCGAATGCGGCAGCTGCGGGCGCTGGACGAGTACCGGCAGCTGATGGAGGAGGTGGCGGAGCTGGAGCTGCGGCAGCAGCAGCAGCCGGGGTCAAGTGGCGGGAGAGGCGGCGGCGGCAGCAGCGCCGACAGCAGCAGCAGTGGGGGCAGCGGGGGCACGTCCACGGCGTCCTGCTCCGAGCTGCTGCTGCGGGGCGCGCTGCTGATTGCGCGGCACCGGCACCCCGAGCTGGACGAGGCGGAGGTGCGGGGCGTGCTGGACGACATGGCGCGGAAGGTGGGCGTGTGTGGGCGTGTGTGGGGGGGATGGGGGTGGGGGGGTGGGGTGGGGT
This sequence comes from Chlamydomonas incerta, assembly GCA_016834605.1. Classification (NCBI taxonomy): domain Eukaryota; kingdom Viridiplantae; phylum Chlorophyta; class Chlorophyceae; order Chlamydomonadales; family Chlamydomonadaceae; genus Chlamydomonas; species Chlamydomonas incerta. The sequence goes on along the minus strand of JAEHOC010000043.1, from coordinate 68,215 downwards.
GGGGGGGGTGGGGGGGCCGGGGGCAGGCGCGGGTTGCGGGGGGCGTGGAGGGGTCAACGTGCCCAAAGCTAATGGTTATTCGTTGGGGGGCTAGTCCCACTGGGAAATCCTGGGTGGGGTCGGATTTGGATGGGCTCATGGCGAGCAGGGCGGCTGGTGGATGTGGGTGTTGACGGTCGCGGCCGGCAGCGGGACCGGGCTGGGCCTGACCGCCCACTCACTGGCAGCCACCGCTCCGCGCCATCGCCGCATGCCCCCGCCCCCGCCCCTGAACCCACCCCACCCCCACCCCCAAACCAACCAGGCGTCCGCGCTGCTGCCGGCCGAGGCGGAGCGGCGCTACCCGCTGCGGGTGGTGGCGGCCATTAACCGGGTGGGTGCTGATGGCGCGGGTGTGGGTAGGTGGTACCGTCGAGCACACATGCAGCGTGTGTTGGTTGAGGGCTGCGGCGGGCAGGGGCTGGGGGGGTGGAACCTGTTGTGTGCGGGGTGCCTGCAGGGCGCGGGGTTTGGGGCGGGCGCCGTGCTTTCGGCCGCCGCCGGTTGGCTGACCGCTGACTGCCTTCACCGCCGTCACCACTGTCACGCTCCCCCCACCGCACACCCATTATGGGATTGGTTCGGAGGTGACCCCATATACACCCACACCCACACCCACACCCACACGCCACACCCACACGCCACACGCACACAGGTGATGTATGTGGACTACGGCTTCCGGGGCAACCAGGAGGTGACACACGGGCGGCGGGAGCTACCGCCCCTGAACTGCACAACTTATGATTGAGGAGTGTCGTTGCACGGTTGTGTGATCGGCGCGGCCCGCCTCCCCCCCCCCCACTCCCACTCCCACTTCCCCACCGCCGCCCGCAGGACTACTACTCGGCGGACAACAGCTGCATCAACAAGGTGGTGGAGCGCCGAGTGGGTGCGTGCGGGGCGGCAGGGAGGCGGGCGGCAGGGGCGGCGCTGGACGTGAGGCTGGAAAGTGGAGGACACGAGGACGGCCGCAGCACGTGGTGATCGAGGAGGAGGTGGAGGGGCCGGTCAAGCTCGTGAACAAACTGCCTGCGCTGCGCCTGCGCCTGCGCCTGCGCACTGCGCCGGCACAGCTTCACGCACAGCTATGGCACCTGCCGCACCTGCGGCCTGGCATTGCGGCTTGCCGCTGATACGTGGTCTGGAACCATGCATGCGTCCAGTAAGTCCCCCGGTGTCTAGACGCTCCGCGAGCCGCATTGCCTGCCCGCCCAACCTGCGCCTGGCCTGGCCGCCCCCCCCCCCAGGCATCCCCATCACGCTCAGCCTGGTGTACATGGAGGTGGGCCGGCGCCTGGGCCTCACCCTGCGCGGCGTCAACCTGCCGGGCCACTTCATGATGCAGCCCGTGAGGATGGACGCCGCGGGGGCGGCGGGCGCGGCGGGCGCGGCGGGCCCGGAGTCGGGGCCAGCCACGGGCCCGGCGGCTCCAGCGGACGCTGTGGCCGCTGACGGCGACGGCGGCGGCGATGCGGAGGGGCCGCTGGAGGTGCTTATCGACGCATTCAAGTGGGTGGCCAGCGGCTCGGGGGGGAGGGAGGGGCCGCTGGTCGCTTGTTGTTGCAGCGCACGTGCGCAACGGCCCCCCCCCTTTTCTACACTCTACTGGGTTTGAGTTTTCCCTAAAGTAGCAAGCTGAAATACTCACCAACTCACCAACCACGTGGGCTCTCTTGACACGCACGCACGCGCGCGGCCACTGCCCCAGGGGGGGCGAGGTGTGCTACCCGGCCGAGGCGGAGGAGCGGCTCAGCGAGCTGCTGGGGGCGCCGGTGCGCATCGACCCGCAGCTGCTCAAGGTGGGTAAGCGGGAGGGGGTCGTCATTTCCCATGCCCAAACCAACCATTGCCATATGGTGAAGGGGGGGGGGACTCGTGGGGTTGGGGGTGGGGATGGTCGCAACATAGGCAGGCTGATGACGGCCTATGAGTGTATGTTGGAGATCACAAGAAAACATCACTTGCGGTGCACTTGCGACATCGACGTACGCACGCGCCGCCACGACGGCTACTGCCTCCTTCCGCGCGGCGATCCGCTTGAATATGTGCCTTTTCACACGGACGCCCCCAACGCCACACACACACCGCCAACTTCTAGCCTGCTGACCCCCTTGCTGCTTTGCGCGCAGGAGTCTCGGCCGCTGCCTCCCCGCACCTTCCTGCTCCGCATGCTGTCCAACCTGCGCTCTGTCTACCTGTCAACACAGCAGGTGGGGCCGGGCGGGAGGAGGGGCACCGGTGGGGCCAGTAGATAGCCGGTGGCCACACTGCTACGTCATGCCGCCGCGGCACCTCAACAAAGCCAACATGCGCCATATTTTGCGTGCTACTTCACGGCTCTTGTCATTAACCTAATAGTTACGTTAATCCCGTTGTCCCGTGCCCGTGTGCCCCCTGTCACGCTCACACACCCCATCAGGTGGACTCGCTGCTGACGGTGGTCAAGTTCATGCGCGCCACCCTCACCGGGGGCGGGGAGGCCACCGCACCGCCGCCGCCAGCCGCCGCAGCCGCAGCCGCAGCCGCAAGCGCCGCAGCGGCCGCCGCCCCCCGCGACGCGGCCAGCCTGGCGGCGCTGGCGCGGGACGAGGGGCTGTGCTACTTCGCGCTGAAGCGCTACCCGGAGGCGGTGGAGGCGCTGCGGGAGTACCTGGTGGTGAGGCGGGTGAGGGGGGCGTGCGGAGGGGAGGCACGGGTGGGGGCCGGGTGGGGCCGGCACACACCGAGCGCATGCCCGTTCCCAGGCGGGTGAGTAGGCCCTGTTGGTGCTGTGCGGCCAGCGCTCTTGCCCGCTGCCGTGTCCCTCTGCTGCAGGCGGACCCCTCGCTGGTGTCGCCCGAGGAGGCGCAGACGGTGGCGGCGGTGCTGGAGGAGGCGCGGCGCCGCATGCGGATCAACAGGCCCGACCGCGACTAGGGGAAGCACGGAGAGGTACGCAGAGAGGTACGCAGGCAGGCCCTGCGTCACGCAGCGTGTTGCATTGGTGGGAACAGGCCATCGCGGTGGCAGTTGCGTTGCTGAAACTGCTTTTCGCATCCAGTATAGGCTAGGCGGATCAAGCAGGCAGGTGCGCTTACGGATGACATTTGTCCACGCCAGGACCGGAGATTCATGCATGTGCAGAAGCTTGCAGGAGCGGCATGTAGTTGATCATCATTTCATGGTTCAGTACTCCAGTGGCGGTGTCGGATACGGGTTGGGACCATACGGCACGAGTCGGCGCCACTTGACGCGCTCGGGATATGGGTGCATGGCAAGGGGGCCATTCATCGTCTGCGGTGGGGTTGGGCCGGCACAAACAGCGAATGTCACATGTTGGTGTGTTGAAGGCATCATGCTATGGGCGCGAACGTCAGATGAGGCCCCGGGGTTCATGCAGTTGAGCTGCGGTGGTGGGACCAGGGCATGAGACAAGAGTTGACATGCCCCAATGGTGACAGAATGTAATCCTGGACCCAGCAATCCCTTGCGCGGCAACAAAGATATGAGTTTTGGCTGTGCAGTTGAGCTGCGGTCTTGGGCGAGTGCAAACGGCTGCTACACGTGTCACGCGCAAGGGGCCAGGGCCAAGGGGGCAGACCTCCGAAGCGACGGCATGGGGCAGGCGGCACGGCGGCACCGGCTAGGTTGGGAAAGGTGGTCCGTTGCACGCATGCGAGGTAGCATCGATCCGCAAGAGTAAAACAGCAGCGCATGTGCGGTACTGGGCGTTAGTCAGCGGCTTGCGGGGTGTGTCTGATCTGTGTCCAGTGCGGGAGCCGAGCGCACAGGAATTTACGCTGCGCGGTGCTGCTATGGTGCATGGACAGCGAGGAGTTTTGGGGCAACGGGTGTCACGCCCGGGGGGGGGGGGCCGAGGAAGCCAGGGAGGCAGGGTGCACATCCTGCGGCGAGGCAGGCACACGCCATCCGTGACACGCGCGTGCGATGGGCTCCTCTTGGCGGTACAACGCACATAAAGTACCGTAAAGACCACAAAATATTAACTTTCACTCTCGCTTAAACGATTCAGACAGGCGCGACTCAGGACAAGACCTGCTTGGGTCACAAGACTGGCTGCGCACTCCAGCTGTTTTTTGACGCGATCCATGCATAAGTTGTGCGATATTGCAGCTTGTAGCTCGCCCTAAGGCTAGGCAACATGCGCGCACAAAGCGGGCACACCCACCAAAGCGTTTTGCCTGCACCCGTTTCTCACGATGCGCATATGCAAATCATATGTTATGCATATGATAAGGGCGAAATGAGTTGAAGTTTAGAGTCAGGGCCTGAGTAGCGCTAATGCGACTCCTCGCATTGCCGTTTCTCGTGCTCCTCCTGCTGCTGCGACCCCAAGATGTCGGCTGCGGTGTGCGAGCAACCATACTTCCGGGCCATGAGCACCATGGAACCAGCCGGAGACCGGTAGATCTCGACGGGCCCCCTGCGAAGGAGGGGGAGGGGCCGTCCGGCCCGCCCCAAGCAGCAGTTTCTCGGCTGGTATACCAGAATCTCGCCCAGCCCCAGCCTCAACTGCAAACCGATGGTTCTGGGTGCCTGGTCAGCGGCAGCAGCAGCGGAGCGCGTGATGAGCACATGGGCCAGCAGCGCCAGCAGCGCCAGCCGCTGCACGCCGTGCACATGCCGCGTCCTGGCCTGCAGCCCGCTGCTGCGGCAGGCAGCCAGCCGGGGGCGTGGTCGCGGCGGCGGCGACGCTCGCTGCTGTGGGATCCGGGTCCAGACAGCGGGTATGCGTACTGCGTGACGGCCCCGCGGGGCGAATGCTGGCCGTGTGTGGCTTTTACTGGAGCCGACCCCTGCTGGGTGAGTCATGGCTTGGTGGGGGTGGCGGCGTGCGTGTCGCGCATGTCGGTGCTTGCCCGGGTGTGTAGAGATGCATGCGCGCGAGTGCTGCTGAGCCGCCCAAATCCACCAGCGTGCTTCATGGCATGGCCTGCTGCTCGCCTCCCGAGAGCGCTAAACAGCCGCCGCCCTTTAATCACCCCCCGCTTCTCACTGCTGCACAACATGGCGCCTCGCTGCGCCCATCGTCCGCTCACGCCGCCGCCCGCCTGACCTCCCTTGCAGACGGACGACGACTACGGCGCCAACTCGGACGTGTGCATGCTGCTCAGCGACACGCCGCGCGGCTCGACCTGGTACCCGGCCGCGCACGGCCACACCCTGTGCCCGGGGCTGCAAGTGTGGCAACAGGCGCTGGTGGTGCCACTCGGAGGCGAGCAGGTGCGGGGCGTGTCTCTTTGTGGTTATGTGGGGTTTGGGAGAACAAGTATCCCCAAAGAAGGAATGGGAACGTGCAAACGCAGCTTGTGTGGGTTGGGACACCGTGCTGCCCTTTACCCTAAAGCCAACAAGACTGGGCACAATAACTCAGCCCGGGTGGGCTACACACTCGGGCTGAAGGCCTTGACGCGCAGTCGCACGACTCCCAAGCCCCAAGCCCCAACCCCAAACCAACCGGGGCCCCATCACCTCTTTGCACCACGCCGCCGCACAGGCGCAGGTGGGTCACTTGCAGGCGTGGGAGGACACGTCCGGCCACATGGTGATAACGCTGCGGCTGGACTGCCCCTGGTACATGAGGCTGGGGCCGGAGGGCGACGGCAGGTGCGCGTGACCGTGCGTGCGCGCACATGCGCATGTGCGTGGGCTTGTAGACTGGCTACGCCGCTGCGCCATGTGTGTGTGTGTGCGCGTGTGCGGGAGTGGGTGCACCGCCGAATTCGCGGACGACTTAAGGTGCATTAGCTCACCTGGCGACATGAAACAAAGCCTGGCCAGTGTCCTGACCTCACCATTGACTTACCGCGTGCACCCGGCCCACACCCCTGTCCGCCAGCGCGGTGGAGGTGACGGTGCGCGACATCGGACTGGACGGCGCCGAGGGGGCGGTGTGGCGCCTGGCCGCCAGCGCCACAGCGCCCGACGCCGGCTCCTTCCCCGCGCGAACCTGCTCCTCATTCAGGTGCGCGCATGTGTGGGCTTGCACGCGTGCGCATGGGTTTGGCGGCTGGGGGTTGTGGGGTCACTGAACCCAGTTACGCTTGAGAGGAGCATGCTGGGGGCAAAGGGTGCAGTGGCTGCTTGCCCTCATGCCCGTGTTTATTGGCTCACAAGTCCTTTCGCGTGGCCAGGGGTGCGTGGGAGAGCCTCATCCAGCCGAGGTCGCGGCATAACTTCTTAAGCTTGCAACCCCCCCTCGGTCGTCGGTCCGCTCTGCCCCCAGGTTTCCCGTCCGCCAGGCCGCCCTCGGCAATGACAGCAGTGCCACCGCGGCAGCTGCAGTGGTGGTCCCCGGCGCACCCTGCGACCCCTACAACCGGCAGCTGGTGCTGACTGCTCGGCTGACGCAACTGACTGCCACGCCTGACGGCACATGCGAGCCTCTGCTGCCGGGCAGTGCGGGGCAGGTGGCGGCGGGTGAGGGGCAGGTGGCGGACGTAGGGCTGCGGGCAGCACTGGTGGTTGGAGTCATGTACCCGCCTCCGCCGCCGAGCCCCCCGCCGCCCAGCCCGATGCCTCCCTCGCCACACCCGCCCAGCCCGCCGCCGGATGCGCCGTTTCCTCCCGTGCCCCCATCTCCACCGCTGCCACCCAGCCCAGCGCCGCCCAGTCCGGCGCCCCCCAGTCCTGCTCCGCCCAGCCCGTATCCGCCGAGTCCCGCGCCGCCGAGCCCGGACCCACCATCACCGGCGCCTCCCAGCCCCGAGCCACCATCTCCAGACCCGCCACCCATGCCTCCTTCCCCTTCGCCCCCGCCACCATCCCCGCCCCCGCCCCCGTCACCCCCCTTCCCCGCCTCCCCCCTTCCCCGCCGCCCAGTCCTCCTCCTCCCCTGCCTCCTGCGCCACCCAGTCCTCCTCCCTCGCCGGCCCCGCCCTCACCTTCCCCACCATCGCCGTCGCCGCCGCCTTCACCTTCGCCACCACCGCCTGTGCCGCCACTGCCACCCTCGCCACTGCCTCCGAGTCCTGCGCCTCCACTGCCGCCGAGCCCATTTCCTCCATCCCCGTTCCCCCCGCGGCCCCCAAGCCCCTTCCCGCCCAGCCCAGCTCCCCCACGCCCGCCCAGCCCGGCACCTCCCTCCCCGGAGCCGCCGTCACCCGCTCCGCCCAGCCCAGAGCCGCCATCACCTTCTCCGCCTCCACAGCCGCCGTCTCCGCCTCCACAGCCGCCCAGCCCCGCGCCTCCAAGCCCTCCGCCGCCGCCGTCACCTTATCCCAGCCCTCCACCTCCAAATCCCTGGCCCCCGCCACGCCCACCAAAGCCGCCACCTCCAAGCCCCCCTCCACGCCCGCCGTCCCCCTTTCCACCTTCGCCACCACCAAGTCCGTTGCCTCCTCTGCCTCCGTCGCCCTCCCCGCCCAGGTGGGATTTGAATGCTTGCCAGTGTTGAAGTGCGATGCGTTGCGAATGTGGATTGGGTGTGGTCAGCACCTGGCGCTGGAAGGGTGGGCCTTGTTGGTGGGGTCTCCAGCCATCTTCTTTCCCCCAAAACATCCCACACGTCTCATTGTTCGCATATTGCCCCCCCCCTGCAGCCCTTTCCCACCGAGTCCGCCGCCGCCGCCGCCGTCACCGGACCCACCCAGCCCTTCTCCCCCAAGCCCAGTCCCTCCCTTGCCGCCGCCAAGTCCGCTTCCTCCCAGTCCGCTTCCTCCCTCGCCGCCTCCCAGCCCGGCACCACCCAGCCCGGTGCCCCCTAGCCCCTCACCGCCGACGCTTCCACCCAGCCCCAGGCCGCCCTCTCCCGCACCTCCATTGCCGCCCAGCCCTGCACCTCCCAGGTGCGGCGTCATCTGGCTTGCTTCAGAGTTACCGTAAATGACAAATTAGCCTTTGAAACGATCGTATCGTATGGCGTTTACCGCAACACTGGCTTGCTTGAAAGGACCCTGCGGCAGCAGGCCTCAGCAGTATGTGCCTGGGGTTTCTAGACACGTTGGGGACAGGGGGAAGGTTCGATGGAACAATGCAAGCGCGGCAGGGGGGGAGGGGTGTGACTGCTACAAAGGTTTGTGCACTTGTGCTTCAGGGCCTCGTGCGGCCCTGCAGTGTGTGCGCCCAGCTCCTCATGTTCGGATGCAGCAGTGAACAAGCAAGGAGTGAATTGACAGATTACCAGTGCGCATGACTATTGAAGGTGCTAACAAAATGTTCCCTGGTCTGCTGCTCGCAGCCCTGCTCCTCCCGTGCCACCCTCTCCTGCACCTCCTAGCCCGGCGCCTCCTAGCCCGGCGCCTCCAAGCCCGGCGCCTCCATCGCCCGCACCTCCCAGCCCACCTCCCTCGCCTGTGCCTCCGTCTCCCGTGCCTCCCAGTCCTGCGCCGCCGTCACCTGCACCGCCGGCCCCGCCCTCGCCTCTCCCCCCCTCACCTGCGCCACCCAGCCCCACGCCACCCAGTCCAGAACCACCCAGTCCCCGTCCGCCAAGCCCCACGCCTCCTAGCCCGCCTCCTCCCTCCCCTCCACCCAGCCCAATCCCGCCGAGCCCGGAGCCACCGAGCCCGACTCCGCCAAGCCCAGCTCCGCCGTCGCCCGCACCCCCCAGCCCTCCGCCATCCCCAGCACCGCCTAGCCCCTCGCCCCCTTCCCCAACGCCGCCCAGCCCCGCACCTCCAGTGCCGCCCAGCCCCGGACCACCGAGCCCAGCGCCACCCAGCCCAGCACCTCCCAGTCCCTTGCCTCCTAGCCCGGCCCCGCCGTCGCCCGATCCCCCTAGCCCGGCGCCGCCCCGACCCCCGCCACCGTCACCTGCTCCTCCCAGCCCTTCCCCGCCAAGTCCGCCGCCGCCATCCCCAATGCCGCCCTCGCCAGCCCCTCCTTCCCCCGCTCCACCCAGCCCCCAGCCGCCCAGTCCAGCGCCTCCGAGCCCGCCACCTCCCAGCCCGCCGCCGCCATCTCCAGATCCGCCGAGCCCCTTCCCACCCAGCCCCACGCCACCGAGTCCAAACCCCCCAAGCCCGCCCCCCAGTCCGCAGCCGCCCAGTCCCTCACCCCCGTCGCCTGCGCCGCCTGACCCTCCGCCCCCCAGCCCTTCGCCTCCGCCGAGCCCCCAGCCCCCTAGCCCCCCACCGCCACCTTCACCCGATCCGCCCAGTCCGGACCCACCCAGCCCCGCGCCTCCAAGCCCTCCTCCACCGTCGCCTGAACCACCTAGTCCCTTCCCTCCCAGCCCTCCACCCTCGCCTGTGCCTCCATCGCCGGCGCCTCCCAGCCCTGCGCCGCCCAGCCCCGCGCCGCCTCTGCCTCCGAGCCCAGCGCCGCCGAGCCCAACGCCGCCCAGCCCTGATCCTCCCAGCCCGTTTCCTCCCAGTCCTCCGCCGCCGTCACCCGGCCCGCCAAGTCCGGCGCCCCCCTCTCCGGATCCTCCGAGCCCTGCTCCTCCCAGCCCTGCACCTCCCAGCCCTCCTCCGCCGTCGCCTGACCCGCCAAGTCCTGCACCACCTCTGCCTCCTAGCCCAGTGCCACCTCTGCCTCCAAGCCCAATGCCACCCTCACCTCTGCCTCCCAGTCCCTCACCACCGTCGCCCGCGCCGCCTGACCCTCCGCCTCCCAGCCCGTCGCCTCCGCCGAGCCCCCAGCCCCCTAGCCCCCCACCGCCACCTTCACCCGATCCGCCCAGTCCGGACCCACCCAGCCCCACGCCTCCAAGCCCTCCTCCACCGTCGCCTGATCCACCTAGTCCCTTCCCTCCCAGCCCTCCTCCCTCGCCTGTGCCTCCATCGCCGGCGCCACCCAGCCCAGCACCACCAGCGCCACCCAGTCCGGACCCACCTCTACCTCCCAGCCCGCCTCCGCCTTCACCTGAACCGCCCAGCCCTGCGCCGCCCAGCCCCGCGCCGCCTCTGCCTCCGAGCCCAGCGCCGCCGAGCCCAACGCCGCCCAGCCCTGATCCTCCCAGCCCGTTTCCTCCCAGCCCTCCGCCGCCGTCACCCGGCCCGCCAAGTCCGGCGCCCCCCTCTCCGGATCCTCCGAGCCCTGCTCCTCCCAGCCCTGCACCTCCCAGCCCTCCTCCGCCGTCGCCTGATCCGCCAAGTCCTGCACCACCTCTGCCTCCTAGCCCAGTGCCACCTCTGCCTCCAAGCCCAATGCCACCCTCACCTCTGCCTCCCAGTCCCCCACCTCCTTCACCGGCCCCGCCCAGCCCCGCGCCACCTAGCCCGGACCCGCCGCTCCCTCCTAGCCCGACGCCTCCTAGCCCTCCGCCACCCAGCCCTGTGCCACCTTCGCCTGCGCCTCCAAGCCCTGCCCCGCCTTCTCCTGATCCCCCCAGCCCCGTTCCACCCAGCCCTTCTCCTCCAAGCCCCCTTCCGCCCAGCCCGACGCCGCCCAGCCCGCCCCCACCTAGTCCGGACCCTCCAAGTCCACTTCCCCCGTCACCTGGCCCGCCAAGCCCAGAGCCGCCTTCACCTGCGCCGCCGTCGCCCCACCCACCCAGCCCGTTTCCTCCCAGCCTACCACCGCCCTCTCCTGATCCTCCAAGCCCTACTCCTCCCTCGCCCGCGCCACCCAGCCCTTTTCCGCCTTCGCCGGCGCCTCCTAGTCCGGAACCGCCCAGCCCGGAGCCGCCACTTCCTCCGAGCCCTGCGCCCCCACCTCCACCCTCCCCATCGCCGCCGAACCCCGCGCCTCCCTCGCCAGTGCCACCGAGCCCTGCGCCACCGTCGCCAGATCCCCCGAGTCCCGCTCCTCCCAGCCCGGCGCCGCCTAGCCCGGCGCCGCCCAGCCCTCCTCCCTCGCCTATGCCACCGTCTCCAGCACCGCCAAGCCCGGCGCCGCCGAGCCCTGTGCCGCCAAGCCCTCCTCCCTCGCCTGTGCCGCCGTCTCCAGCACCGCCCAGCCCCACACCACCCAGCCCTGCACCGCCCAGCCCTCCTCCCTCGCCGTCGCCGCCGTCGCCGGCGCCACCTAGCCCTGCGCCTCCGTCACCGACACCTCCCAGCCCCCCGCCGAGCCCCGCACCCCCGGACCCTCCTCCTCAGCCGCCTGCACCGCCCAGCCCGCCGCCGATCCCCCCGAGCCCCGCCCCGCCGCCCCTGCCGCCCAGCCCGGCGCCACCCAGTCCCGCTCCGCCTCGGCCGCCAAGCCCCGCCCCGCCGAGCCCCGCCCCGCCGAGCCCCGCCCCGCCGAGCCCTGCTCCACCTCGGCCGCCTCCCAGCCCGAACCCTCCCAGCCCGGCGCCGCCCTTGCCCCCCAGCCCGCCCCCAAGCCCTGCACCGCCCTCGCCGCGGCCGCCTATGCCGCCAAGCCCGCCGCCTCCGCCGCCAGCGCCTCCTCCTCCACCACTGCCACCCCTGCCCCCGCCTACGCCGCCCAGCCCGCCGCCGCCAGGTCCTCCTCGGCCGCAGCCACAGCCCCGTCCTTCACCGCCGCCGCCGTTCCTGTCGACGGTGGGTGTACAGCTATGGGACTGCACGCTCGTGTGCCTAGGTGCGGTGACAAGCAAGCATGCCACCTTTCCAGCGGCGTACTGGCACCGCCTCACAGCTCAACGTGCTGACACGCACATGCCGGTTTTTGGCTGCATTTCAGGTGCCGTCGGCCTATGTGAGCAGCACCGACCCGATCGCAGGTGTGTAAATCGTGACGGGTTCTGGCTTGCTGCGTGAAGGGACCACTTGCACATAGACACGAGTGGCCAAGGCTGGGCAGGAAGGCCAAGCCGTGCAAACGACATTTGGTCTTGCGTGCTTGAGTTGAGCAGCAGCCTTAATCATTTGACACTGTTCTTATGGCCCCTGGTGTGCGCTGCAGTGCTGATGGTCAGCCAGGCGGTGTCGGTGGACACATCTGCGCTGCCGGCTGCAGCGCTGGCGGCGGTTTTCGCCGCGCCGTTGGCATCCTCCGCATCCGCCTCCGCCACCGCCCAGCAGCTGGCGGCGCTGTTCCCCGGCGCGGCCAGTGTGGCGGTGACGGACCGGCTGGTGGCCTTCCCGCTGGGCGTGGTGCGGGTCAGCTCCAGCTCACCACCCGCAGCCGCCGCGTCGCCTGCCCCTGGCCCGACGTCTGCGGCGGGAGGCGGCTCCAGCCCGGCGATCAGCAGCAGTGGCAGCGGGGGCCTGGCACTTGGCGCGGGCGGTGGCGGCTGTGACAACGCCTTCCTGGCCCGCGTGCGGGCTGCGCTGGGGGCGCGGCTGGGCCTGCGTGATGACCAGATCTCCCGCCTGGACTGCACCGAGCTGTCCACCGCGGCCGCGGCGGCGGTGGCGGCAGGCGCTGTGGCGGGGGGCTCGCCCACGGCGGCGGTGCGCTTGTCGCCGTCGCCACCGCCACCTCCTCTCCCACCGCCTCCATGGCCTCAACCGTCTCCACCCACGCCAGAGCCCGTCCCTCCCCCCGCTCAAACACGGCGCCGGGCCCAGCAGCAGCAGCAGCAGCAGCAGCAGGCCACTGCCATGCCTGCGGCGTCCGCCACTTCCGCCTCCTCCTCCGCATCCACAGCCCCGCCCAACCCCGCCACAGCCGCGCCCGCCTGCTACTTGGACGCCGCCTCCGCCGCCTCCGCCGCGGCGGCCGCCAACCTGACGGGACTGCAGCCGCTGGGCCTGCAGGTGGAGCTGCGGCTGCCGGCCGCCGCGGACGCCTCCGCCTACTCGGCGGCGCTGGCGGACATCCTGGCGGCCTGGGCGGCGGCGGACGCGGATGCGGCGGCGGACACAGGCGCAGGCGGCGCAGGAGGCGGCGGCGGCACTGCGGGCGGCGGGCTGCTCATGTGCGCTGCGCCGCGGGCGACCCAGGTGGAGCCGTCGGGCCTGGGGCTGAACGTCACGTACGCCGTGCCGCTGTCGGCAGCCGGGGCTGCCGCGCTGGCGGACCAGTGTGGCAGGGGCATTGGTAGCGGCATGGCCGGGCTGGGCGCGTGCTCAGTGGTGGCCGTGCCGCCCTCGGCTGCGGCTGCGGCTGCGGCTGCGGCTGCGGCTGCGGCTGCTGCTGCGGCTGCTCCCAGCGACGGTCCACCACCACCCTCCACGACGGGCACTGCAGGGTCAGGCCCCGGCACCGCCTTCATGTCCTCTCCTGCATCTGGCGCCAGTCCGGACCGCTCCTCGGGCGCGGGCTCCATCCCCATGGGAGTGATTGCTGGGCTTGCTGTGGGCTGTGCGCTGGCGGGCACCCTGGCCTGTGCCGCGGTGGTTGTCGTGTTCCTCCGCCGCCGCCGCGGCCGCCAGCCCGGGCCTAAGCGGAGGCGGTCCGCCCCTGCGTCACTGCAGCAGCCGGCGCAGGCATCAGATGGAAGCAGGTGAGCTGTTTCAGGACCGGCATGCCGGGTTACTGCGAATTGCGTGTGCATGATGCATGGACAGTTGCCATAGCACTTTTGTCTCGGCCTCAGCTATGCGCACGAGCTATGCGGCGCCAAACGCATTTGTGCCCCTCTCCCACTTGCGCGGTGCTTGCAGCGCTGGGGCGGGTGTGCCACCACAATCCATTGGGTGTGATAACATGGCAGCGGTCAATGAAGCGCAGGCGGCCGCAGCAGCGGCGGTGCCAGCGACGGCGGCAAGGCAAGGCGCAGCAACAGGCGCCGGCGGCATCAGCCGGGTGGCCCAACTGGCGGGCAGGCCGCTCAGCCCCATGCCGCAGCCGCCCATCAGCCGCGCCATGAGCGCTGTCAGCGCCGTCAGCGCTGCCGCTGTGAGGCTGCGGGGAGGGGATGCGGACAACGACGAAGACGAGGAGCGAGCCGAGGAGCTGGAAGGCGGCGCAGGAGGTGGCGCCAAGCAGTTGCGCGTGTCCAGCCAGTCGTGGCAGCAGCCGCTGAGTCCCGCAGCGTCGGACCTCAGTCCAGACTCTGTCCGCGTCAATGCGAGCCCTTATGCAGCCAGGACGCAGCAGCAGCTAGGCGGCGCATGGAGCCGCAGCATCGCCAGTGCGCCAGTCAGCCCCCGGGCCACAGGCCTGGGCCTGGGTAGCCCCGCCGCAGCCGTGCAGGGCTACCCCCGGCCACCAAGCGGGCGCAGAGGCAGCTTACTGTCGCCGCCATCAGTGTCTGGGAGGACTGGCGGTTGGGAGGCCGTGACCGCGGTGGGCACAGCAGAGGACGGTGTCACGCAGTCGGCTGGGTCTGCGGCGGGCTCAGCCCCTGGCACTACCTCGCGGCGCTGGCTGGCGGGTGTCGGCAGCAGCAGCCACAGGCTGCTGAGCCCCCGCTCACCTCGGGTTCTTCCGCTGGCGCCCATGCCTGGTGGCTGTGAGCCCGGGTCCCTGCTTGTGCCTGTGCCCGCACCGGACGCCGCCGGCCACTCAGGGCTTGGCCCGGCGGCCGATCGGCAGTGGCCGTGTATGGACGGCAGCAGCGCGGGCGGACTCGTCCTGGCCGGCGCTATGAGTGCTGGGGCGGCGGCGCCGGTGCACGCACCGGCTTCATCAGGCTCCAGCAGCAGCGGCGAGCACCTCGTGACCGCACATCAAGGCGCTGAAGCGGGTGGTGTTGGTGGATTGGAGGGGCTGCTGAGCCCACGAGTGCAGCAGCTGTTGCTGAAGGCGCCAGCAGGCTGGGCGGAGGGCGCACACGCACATGAGCAGGAGCTGGACGGCGGGGAGCAGCAGAGCTTGGAGCGCGCCGTGCTGCCCAACGCGCTGGACAGGGCAGAGCTGGCAGACGCCCGGCCTGCGGCTGCCATCAGTGCCGCCTCCGCCGCTGCAGCGCCTGTAGCCACCAAGCGCCGCCCCAAGCGCGCCAACACCGCAGCTGCTGGTGGGTCAGCGACAGTGTCTGTGCAGCAGGGCACGGGCACTGGTCCTAACGACAGTGTCGGCGCTGGTAGCCCCAGCCAAGCTTTCACAGGGCTTGCGCCGCCACGGTCGCCTCTTGCAGGGGCCTCATCGGTTGCAGCCGCACTAACACAGCGCCCGCAGCAGCCTGAGCCTGACCGGCGTCCGCGACGCCGTGAGGTGGCTAGGGCAGCGGCGGACGCAGCGCGCCAGCGTGTCCAGGAGCTGCGGCGCCCGGCCACGCTGGCGGGCCTGTTGGCCTCCGCCATCGCACCGCACGGCGACCGCAGCGCGGCATCCTTCTCAGCCGCATCGCTCTCCACTGCATCCCGCGGTGGCTTCAGGGGCCCAAGGGACGCTGAAGGACCCTCGGATGTCTCGTACGGCAGCGGCACTGGCGGCCTGCCCGCCCGCGCGCGCCGCGCCAAATCCGTCACGGACCTGTACGCCAGGGCAGTGGCGCAGGCGGTGGCTGCAAGGGCCGAGCCAGGGGCAGGGGAGGATGCAGCAAACGGGCCCATGGAACACCCGGCATCGTGGGTAGCAGTGGCAGCGTCGCTTTCGTCACGCGCTCGAGCCGCCGGCATTTTGGACGCTGGCTCTGCGCCCGCGCTGGCCGGCGGTGCGGGCAGCGGCGCGGCCACCAAATGGCCGAGCACCCTTGCGTGGGCTGGGCATGCCGCCAGGCAGCCAGGGGCCGAATCGGCTTCGCCGGTGGTCCCTGCAATGCGTGGCCACGAGCGCAGCCTCCTCACTCTCAGCGAAGAAAGACCGGCTGTGATTGCGGATGGCGCCGCCGAGCGGCAGGCGCCAGGTACTGCTGCCGCCGCCGTGCCTGCAGCCGCGGCTCTGGAGGCCTCCGGCGATGCCGAGGCTCCGGACAATAATTTGGGTGCCAGGAAGACTGGAGCAGCGGCAGTGACGTCAGCATCCGCAGTGTCACGGGACTCAAGTCCTGTTCCGCGCCCGGCCCGCCAGCCACAGCCGCAGCGGCCGCACATTCCAGGAGCACCACGGGAGCAGCAGGCCCCAGCGGGTGACGGCCTGACGGGCTGGCTGGCTGCACGCCTTGCGAAACCAGCCAGGGCGGTAGCCGCGCGGCGCGGAGCAATTGATAATTGACGCAGTTTAAGATGTGGGTTAGAGTTGACCTGAGGAGTAGTAGAGATTCATTGTGTGACACAGACAGACATGAGGCATGTCCTTGCATAGGACGACACGATAGCCATGGGTCGTGCTCATGGTCCTGCTGGCCGCTTACTGGTCACCGGTTGATATAAGCTATCTCCCGTATACGGTAATCATGTGCTTCATTCATGGCGTGGTTGTGTGGTGCCAGGTGTGGTACACCCCTGTGTGTGTTGCTGCGGGGCACGCACGTCCTGCATCGACCGGAAGATTCCTATGAGATACTTCATATTCATTGAAGCAACGCGATCTATTTTCGATGTGCAGCGTTCCAGGGGGGGGGGGCGAAGCCCCCCAAGAACCCCCCTGTCCGTGCGTCCAGCAGCTAGCGGAGTGTTGCGGCTACAGGGTGTCGTGTTGCTGTGCTTGTGCTTGAATAGCTGAACGCGGCGGCCGGGCACATGGCTGGCGGTGCCTGTACCAACCGACCCCGGCTATGTCCGGGAGATGAAGCAGTTTCGACATACCTTCGGCCTCAGACGGGAGACGTGACGGGGACTCAGCCCCCTTTTCCAGCCGCGCTGGAAAGACACCTCTTCTTGTCGATGTGTTGCCATATTTGTCATATTTGTTTGTTGAGATTTGAGATTTGTGTATAGAGTATAGGTGTTTGTGTTGAAGAGAAGGAGGCGGTGCGCTCCGGTAGCACGTGATCAGTCCACACATCCCGAGTCGAAGCCACAATCCAAGGATTATGTATGGAACGGGAGCAAACAATCGATGAGCATTTCACAATCTGTTACAGTTCTCCAACAAAACATGCCCGCGGAGGCGGCTAACCGTTTGACCGGGGCCGTGGCTCCTGCTCGACACGCTCGACATGCCTGGGAGGCCGCGAGCAATTCGCTGTAACCACCTGCGCAGAAACCGCGCCACGCGGAACGCGCCACCTGGACGACATATATCTTTATTTCGAGAAAACTAAATGCCATACAAAGGCGCTCGAAACGCGCGCCTGGCCGCGTCAACTGCCCGAGCTGTTTCGACTCTCTCTCCGACCGATGATTTTGGCGCCAAGTCCAATCCCGCGCTCGAGCTGCTCCCCCGCACTACTTATGTGAAAGGCCGGCTTACAAGTGCATATGTCCAAGCTATTGGGATGGCACTTAAACACTGAACATCCGAGCCAAGTTCAGCAAATGGCGCAACACCCACGCCTACTCTCTGCACTCGCCGCGCTCTTCCTTGTCGCGTCGATATTCAGTGGTGAGCCATTTTTGCACTCATCCAATACCCGCGGCAAGCGCTGACAGCGCTGGCTGTCGTTCGTGTTGCTCGACAGCTGAAACGCTGGGGGTGCTCAAATGCGTCGCTCCGACCGATGTTGCGTGCTGGAGCGTCTCATTTGCAGATGTATGCCGTGTGCATTCATGAACCTGCCCCCGTCGCTTCCTTTCCCCGTGCAGTCGCCGATGCCTGCAATCCGTTTACGCTTGAGACGTCGTGAGTATTGGGTGGTTAGAAACACGTCTGAAAGGCTGTTACAAGCGCGTAGCATGGAGCCACAATGAGGCGGCGAGTGCTCTGGGGGGGCGCGAGCCTGCAGCCCCGCCAATGGGCGGATGTTGCTCGTGCAGGTCCAGTAGCCGCCGTCTGTCACCTCTCAATGGCAGGCATGTGCTCCAAACCTTGCACCCTGATACAGGATCGCCGGCCGTCGCCTGGGCGAGAATGGCGCCGTGTCAGGATATACACGCGTCACCGCCGCGCGTCGCCGGGCTCAGGCTGCGCCGTGCACGTGCGTGCCAGAGGATTCGGTCTGCGACTGCTCACCCTACCGCCTGTCAGAGCCCGTGGTGACGGACCTCGATCCCGACATTGACCTCACGACTGGGTCGCGGTGAGTAGCCTTGGGGGGGCATGGGGCGCATGGACGCTTGGTGTTGCAAGGCGGTGTCGATTTGTGTGTGCAGACGTGGGGGCCCTGGCCAGTGCAACGCTGGCACCTGACGGCCGTAATAACACATTCCGTACACACCGCTCACGCGCGGTGACGGTCGCCATCCCCAGGTTCTGCTTCACATTGGAGGTGGTGGGCTGCGGGCCGAACCCGCTTCCCTGCTGCACCGACCTGGCGGCACTGCCGCTGCAGCAGGTGCTCATCAGCGTGGGTGAGTGCGCGGCCAGGCCGCTGAGCGAGGACCCGACTATGTGCAGCACTGTCCGTAGCTTGACCTGCATTGCTATCTTCCCTCAGCTTCCCGGTCACACGTTTGATGCACGCGCTCCCTCCCCACCAGCCAACGGCTGCTCGGGCCGCTTTGTGGACTTTTCGCTCAACGGCGAGTTCTATCCGGACGCCAGCGTGGACGGACCCTACAGCAAATCGTCCCAGGTGGGAACGGCCTGCGGCTTTGGGCGCGGTGTGTCGCTGGGGGCCATTGGGTTGATGCGAGCACCCCGTGCAACCAGCGAGTGTGGGACATGTGGATGCGACAGTTCAAGATATAGAACACTCACTGCAGTCCTGCCCGCCTGACCGGCCTGCATCCGACTGGCTGCCCCCACCGCCAGGTGATCTTTCGCAATCTGGATCTGGACCTGGAGTCAGCGGCCGGCACCGAGTTCTGTGTGGCCACGACCGACGAGGCGGGTGCGGGCCCCGCCTGCAGCACAGTACCGCAGCTGTGTGACGACCCCACCGGCAACTGCAAGTGAGTCACGTGGTATGCAAGGACCTCACAGTCGCAAGGACCGGACCACGCAGTTCCTTGCTTCCGACCTGGTTTAACATGTTCCCGTGTTCTCATCGTTGCCGCCCCTCTCTCACAACAGGTACCTGTTCCGCGAGTCCGACAGCGCGGAGGTCTGCCCCACCTGCGGGACCGTGTCACTGACCCCGCCGCCTACCGCCCGTTCACCCAGCCCGCCGCCGCCAAACCCAGAGCCGTCGAGCTCGCCGCCCCCTCCGCCCAGCCCTGAGCCCCTCTCGCCGCCCCCTCCACCCAGCCCCGAGCCCCTCTCACCGCCTCCTCCTCCGCCCAGCCCCGAGCCCCTTTCACCGCCTCCTCCTCCCCCCAGCCCCGAGCCCCTCTCACCGCCTCCTCCTCCCCCGAGCCCCGAACCCCTTTCACCTCCTCCTCCACCCAGCCCCGAACCCCTTTCACCTCCTCCTCCACCCAGCCCGGAGCCCCTTTCACCTCCTCCTCCACCCAGTCCCGAGCCCCTCTCGCCTCCTCCTCCTCCACCCAGCCCTGAGCCCCTGCCTCCGCCTCCTCCCCCGAGCCCTGAGCCCCTCTCACCGCCTCCGCCTCCCAGCCCCGAGCCCCTCTCAACGCCTCCTCCTCCCCCGAGCTCTGAGCCCCTCTCACCGCCTCCTCCTCCCCCGAGCCCTGAGCCCCTCTCACCGCCTCCTCCTCCGCCCAGCCCTGAGCCCCTGTCTCCGCCCCCTCCTCCGCCCAGCCCTGAGCCCCTCTCACCGCCTCCTCCCCCAAGCCCTGAGCCCCTGTCTCCGCCCCCTCCTCCCCCAAGCCCCGAGCCCCTCTCAACGCCTCCTCCTCCGCCCAGCCCCGAGCCCCTCTCACCGCCTCCTCCTCCCCCGAGCCCTGAGCCCCTCTCACCGCCTCCTCCTCCGCCCAGCCCTGAGCCCCTGTCTCCGCCCCCTCCTCCGCCCAGCCCTGAGCCCCTCTCACCGCCTCCTTCCCCAAGCCCTGAGCCCCTGTCTCCGCCCCCTCCTCCCCCAAGCCCTGAGCCCCTCTCACCGCCTCCGCCTCCCAGCCCCGAGCCCCTCTCACCGCCTCCTCCTCCCCCGAGCCCTGAGCCCCTCTCACCGCCTCCGCCTCCCAGCCCCGAGCCCCTCTCACCGCCTCCTCCTCCGCCCAGCCCTGAGCCCCTGTCTCCGCCCCCTCCTCCGCCCAGCCCTGAGCCCCTCTCATCGCCCCCTCCTCCCCAAGCCCTGAACCCCTGTCTCCGCCCCCTCCTCCCCCCAGCCCTGAGCCCCTGTCTCCACCTCCACCTCCCCCCAGCCCGGCGCCTCCGCTGATCGAGGTGCCTGTCGCGCCGCCCCCTTATCCTCCATCTCCTGCACCTGCTTATCCATTGATTCCTGTTGCATCCCCGCCCCCGCCTCCGTACCCTCCTGCGTATTCTCCGCCAGTTTATCCGCCCCCAGCGTATCCCCCTCCGCCGCCCCCGAGCCCCCTGCCGCCGCCGCCTTCTCCCCCTCCTCCCAGCCCGCCGCCCCCTTCCCCCCCTCCTCCCAGCCCGCCGCCGCCTTATCCCCCTCCTCCCAGCCCGCCGCCCCCT
Organism: Chlamydomonas incerta; assembly: GCA_016834605.1. Taxonomy (NCBI): domain Eukaryota; kingdom Viridiplantae; phylum Chlorophyta; class Chlorophyceae; order Chlamydomonadales; family Chlamydomonadaceae; genus Chlamydomonas; species Chlamydomonas incerta. Next base: position 48,025 of record JAEHOC010000043.1, on the reverse strand, counting down.
TCCCCCCCTCCTCCCAGCCCGCCGCCCCCTTCCCCCCCTCCTCCCAGCCCGCCGCCCCCTTCCCCCCCTCCTCCCAGCCCACCGCCACCTCCCAGCCCAGTTCCCAAGATTCTCAAGGTAGGTAACGGAGGCGGGGGGCGTTCATGGGGCCGGTGATGGGTTGACAGAGGGCGTTCATGGGTCGCGATCTGCGGCTGCCGAAACGTGGACGAAACGTGGACGATACGTGTTTGCCTGCCTGGCTGTGCCTGCGCAAAGGTTCTGGGAGCTGTGCACGAGGGGTCATGTTACATGTTGATGCAACCCCTTGCAGACCCACAATTGCCGCACCGACACGGGTGCGGACCAGCCCTTCGTGCTGGGCCCACTGACCCGCGTGGCCTCATCTGGGACGAGCGCCCAAGCCTGGTCCACCTACTGCGTCACCGTGAGCACCCGCGATGCCGCTAGCCCCAGCGGCTGCCCGGCCGCCGAAGCCGCCTCTGCCGCTGGGCACTGCTGCGGCATGACAATGGACAAGCTGGAGTTCATCGTGGGTGAGTGGCGGGAGTTGTGGCGGGATCCGCCAGGTCGCGTGGAGCGTACACTCGGCGCGCTTGCGGCTGCAGTAAATGCATGGCGCTTGCTCCGTGCTAGAGCCAGGTCCCATGAAAAGTCCACTGCCCCACCTGTGTACCCTCCCCCCTGATTCATATTTGCAGCGCCCTCCTGCCGATTTAAAATCACCAAGCTGAAGGTGAACGGCCGGCCCCGCGCCACGAGCACTTCACATTACCCCCAGTTCGACGCCGCCAGCTTCAAGTGGACGGCGCTGGGTCTGACGCCGGCTCAGGTGAGCAAGGGAACGGCTGAGGGCAGCGTCGCAGCGCCGGGACAAGGGCATCTTGAATACCGTAACGCCGGCGGGATTTGCATAATGTTACCGTCTGCGTTTTTGCCCACCTTGTTCCTCAGGCCGCCTCCACGACCTTCTGCTTCACGGCCGTGGGCAGCTGTGCCGACCTGTCGGCACTGGCGCTGCAGGGCCGCGTGCAGGCGTCCATCTTTGATGCCAGCCGCTCCGAGTGCTGTCCCACATTCTCGCTGCCGGACGGCGGTAGACGGCGCGCACGCCACGCCTAGGCAGCTGATAGGGTTGGATAAGGTGCCTTGCAGCGCCCTTGCATAGAATTGACACGCGCTGACAGTTCAGCGTATTACTATTACTGAAGCATTCCAAATGATGATACGGTATAGATACTGTCGTTCTCATGGCATCTCCATAGACTGACGGCACGCAGTGGGTTGCTCGCGCAGGTAGTCGTGTTTGCATTGCAGCAGGCTGAAGGCTGAAAGAGTAGCTACTCGGTGTTGTGAGGCGTGTGCGTGTGCTTAGAAACTGTCATTATAGAGCATCGCGCAGTCCGGGCGCATGCATCCGCTTACTTGAGGGCAGTGGTGTTGGGTGGTGTCTCTAGGATGCATCAAGCATAACATGATAGCAACGTCGAGAAGAAAGGCAGATAGACATGGCGGTTACCGTACATGTGGCTTCCACCAACCACCTCATCGCAAGCTAGGGAACATCAATCGGGGGGCGGCTGTGCGCGTCCAGGGGTACACGGTGGACAGTCGTGACAGTCGGCGCAGATCGGTGGGAGGGGACAGTCGAGGTAAGGGTGCTGACCTTGACCTACCATTCCTTTGCCGTTTCTTGTCAACGGAATCGTTGAACCGCTTGCCCAAGGTTTCACCCAGAAATGGGCGGGTACCACCACGCTTGCCACCACGTTCGCGTTTTCCTGGTGGGCGGCGGCGATGCAAATGATGGGGATTTTGGATGAAACGCTTCTGCCCTGTATCCCCGTCTCACAAAGCTTCTCTGTGCTGCGTCGCCCTGCGCCAGGGTAGATGCATAAGTGTTTTGTGGGCACACCGGCACAGACACACAGGCCTGCTGTCGCAGGGTCCTGTCAAGCAAGCCAGATGACGCATTTGGTGGTGCAGGGCTGGGCGGCAATGGAGGTGCGGGAGAGGGCGGCCTGGGGCTGGGTGGAAGCGTCGGCGGTGAGGGGCTAGGGGGCACCGGGCTGGGTGGTGCCGGGCTGGGAGGCGGCGAGGGAGGAAGCGGACTGGGAGGAAGCGGACTTGGCGGCGGCAAGGGAGGGACTGGGCTTGGGGGAGAAGGGCTGGGTGGGTCCGGTGACGGCGGCGGCGGCGGCGGACTCGGTGGGAAAGGGCTGCAGGGGGGGGCAATATGCGAACAATGAGACGTGTGGGATGTTTTGGGGGAAAGAAGATGGCTGGAGACCCCACCAACAAGGCCCACCCTTCCAGCGCCAGGTGCTGACCACACCCAATCCACATTCGCAACGCATCGCACTTCAACACTGGCAAGCATTCAAATCCCACCTGGGCGGGGAGGGCGACGGAGGCAGAGGAGGCAACGGACTTGGTGGTGGCGAAGGTGGAAAAGGCGACGGCGGGCGTGGAGGGGGACTTGGAGGTGGCGGCTTTGGCGGGCGTGGCGGGGGCCAGGGATTTGGAGGTGGAGGGCTGGGATTAGGTGACGGCGGCGGCGGAGGGCTTGGAGGCGCGGGGCTGGGCCGCTGTGGAGGCGGAGACGGCGGCTTTGGAGGCGGAGAAGGTGATGGCGGCTCAGGGCTGGGCGGAGCGGGTGACAGCGGCTCCGGGGAGGGAGGTGCCGGGCTGGGCGGGCGTGGGGGAGCTGGGCTGGGCGGGAAGGGGCTTGGGGGCCGCGGGGGGAACGGAGATGGAGGAAATGGGCTCGGCGGCAGTGGAGGCGCCGGACTCGGCGGCAGTGGCGAGGGTGGCAGTGGTTGCAGCGGCGGTCGTGGCGAAGGTGAAGGCGGCGACTACGGCGATGATGGGGAAGGTGAGGGCGGGGCCGGCGAGGGAGGAGGACTGGGTGGCGCAGGAGGCAGGGGACGAGGCGGACTGGGCCGGCCCAGCTGTCTGCCTGGCCCAGGCCCTTGGGGCTGGCTGGAGAGTACACCAGATGAGCTGCTCCCGCAGGCAGATTGGTCCCGGATGTTACTGGGCAGCCCCAGGCGTTCCGCCTCCCCGCATGCATATCCCCAGTGCTATGGCTGTCCCTTAGTTTGGTGCGGTGGTTTAGCTTGGTTCGGTATTTGCACCCGCCCCGCTGGCTGGGCAAGGAAGACGGTTTCCGCGCAGCGCGCGCAAGCCGTTGGTCGGTGGCCGCGCCAAGCACTGGGGCTATGACGCATGCACCTGTACCTACATGGTGTTTTGAACAGTGGCGCCGCGCAGGCGCGCTGAGCGTCGCGACGCTAGACTTCTAGGAGATGAAATCCGGAAATCGCGACAGTCGAGACCAGCTGGCCCGACTCAAAGCGCGCTAATATGTGAATGACGCACTACTAGTAATATAGCAGAGGTGTATATAAGATGCAATTTGCGCAGTCATCATCGAACAACACGGAAATGCAACGTTGAGTTCAAATATTTTACTGCGTTTTAGTCGGTAGAATTGTCATTTGCCATGGCGATTTCGTTTCGTATTCTTATTCTGGCGCTATCCGTGGCTGCTGGTGAGTCTGGGGATGAAGGTCGCGAAAGCCGGGCGCGGGCATGCGAATCGCCTCTTGCAGCTTAGACTTGCAACGCCACCACCAACCAAGCCATTGAAGCGATTATCGATGTATAGTGACCTCTATGTGGGAGCCATGCGGTGACGGCACTTGGTTGCGCAGCCTTGTGTCGTCAAGGGGGAAGTGTGGAACTGTGGCCCAGATGCGCCTCACCTTGCACAGCGCTCGTAACCCTTCTCAAGGTAATCCTTTGCACTTGCAGTCGCCAATGCTTGCAACCCCTTCACCTTGGAGATATCTAGGTAAGCCTCCATTTCTGCGGAGGGTTTTACAGACACTGGGGGACACACAGCTGACACGTGGGTGCTCGGGTTGCAGGCCTGGTCCTGCTCACCGAAGGAGCACGATCGAGCAGTCACTCCGGGTGGCTGCGCAGCACAGCACAGATCTCCCTCGGCGGAGCTTGGCTGCGAACCCTGCTGCTAATAAGGCGCCACCGTCTCCTCCTGCGGCTCTCTGCACGTGCGTTCCTGAGACCGCGGTATGCGGTTGCTCCCCCTACCGCTTGACGGAGCCCGAGGTGACACCGCTTTCAGCGAACGTTTTCCCCTTCTTGACGGGGACTAGGTAAGGAGTCCGTGGTTTGGAATCAGGGATAAAAGGTGCTCCGTGTGGCCAGGCGGCGCATGCATCCCTCCCCACCCTCTTCAATACCCGTCTACTTTGTGCGTCCAGGTTCTGCTTCACAATCCTTACGGTTGGATGTGGGACCAACCCGGCCCCCTGCTGCACTGCGGCAGCCACATCCCCCCTGGAGCAAGTCCTGCTGAATGTCGGTGAGAACCTGCTGGTCGCAGCTGAATGATAGGATGTATAGCTGGCGTGCTAGGGTGTTATGGCCTTTCATCAGGCTTCCCCGGTCCACACATATCCTTGCACTCCGATGTGTGCAGCCAAGCAATGCACGGGGCGCTTCATTGATTACACCGTCAATGGCCAGTCATGGCCGGACGCGGGTGTCGACGGCCCATACACCAAGTCGTCAGTGGTGGGTATTTGTGAGGGTTTTGATGGGGGCATTCGTGAGACTGGGACACCAGCGGCGCCAGGGACGCCCGCGGCGGATTCCCGTGTACGCATGCAATGACGGCAGCGTCGGACGGAGCATAGAACGGCTTTCTTCTGAATGGTCTCGTGCACGCGCCTGCTCGGCTTGGCGTCAACCTAGCCTGTTGTGCGTGCATTGCAGGTGTACTTCAACAACTTGGGCCTCAGCCTCTTGACCGCCGCCGGCACACAGCTGTGTGTGGCCACCACTGACCAGGTGGGGCTTGGCGCACCCTGCGACAACGTCAAATTCCTGTGCGACGACCACAAGGATGGCAACTGCAGGTGAGGTCTCATGGCGCGGTGAGACCCGGGCGTAGCGTGGGATGGCGTAGCGTGCTGCTTCCACCCGCCCCACACTTACACCGCCTGTCCTCGGCTGCAGGTACATGTTTCGGGAAGGTGACAACGCGACCGTATGCCCGGCCTGTGGCACGCTGCCTGAGTCCCTGTCGCCTCCATCTCCGCGACCCCCATCGCCACCTCCGCCGGGTCCCCTGTCACCTCCTCCCCCTCCTTCTCCTCCTCCTCCGAGCCCGCCGCCGCCGGGCCCACCTCCTCCCAGCCCACCCAGCCCTCCTCCCCCGAGCCCACCTCCTCCGAGCCCCCCACCGCCTGATCCGCCGCCGCCAACCCCGCCTCCTGCTCCTCCACCACCACCCAGCCCTCCGCCGCCCAGTCCCCGCCCGCCCAGCCCTGCTCCACCCAACCCTCCTCCCTCGCCCGTGCCACCCTCTCCTGCACCTCCTAGCCCGGCGCCTCCATCGCCTGCACCTCCCAGTCCCCCTCCTTCGCCAGCCCCGCCGTCGCCTGCGCCGCCCAGCCCGGCGCCGCCTAGTCCGGCGCCACCCAGCCCTCCTCCCTCGCCTGTGCCTCCCTCGCCGGCGCCTCCAAGTCCCAAGCCGCCTAGCCCTGCACCTCCCAGCCCACCTCCCTCGCCTGCACCTCCATCTCCCGCTCCTCCCAGCCCCCGCCCGCCCAGCCCTGCTCCACCTAACCCTCCTCCCTCGCCTGTGCCTCCCTCGCCGGCGCCTCCAAGCCCGGCGCCTCCATCGCCTGCACCTCTCAGCCCACCTCCCTCGCCTGCACCTCCATCTCCCCCTCCTCCCAGCCCACGCCCGCCCAGCCCTGCTCCACCCAACCCTCCTCCCTCACCCCTGCCGCCCTCTCCTGCACCTCCTAGCCCGGCGCCTCCGTCGCCTGCACCTCCCAGCCCACCTCCCTCGCCTGTACCTCCATCTCCCCCTCCTCCCAGCCCACGCCCGCCCAGCCCTGCTCCACCCAACCCTCCTCCCTCGCCCCTGCCGCCCTCTCCTGCACCTCCTAGCCCGGCGCCTCCATCACCTGCACCTCTCAGCCCACCTCCCTCGCCTGTACCTCCGTCTCCCGTGCCTCCCAGCCCGGCGCCGCCTAGCCCGGCGCCGCCTAGTCCGCGTCCGCCCAGCCCCGAACCACCCAGCCCTGTGCCTCCTAGTCCGCGTCCGCCCAGCCCCCAACCACCATCACCGGCACCTCCGTACCCCCCTTCACCAGCGCCACCATACCCACCTTCCCCTACCCCACCGAGCCCTGCGCCTCCTTCACCCGCGCCGCCATATCCACCTTCACCGGCACCCCCCTACCCTCCTTCCCCTTCCCCACCGAGCCCTGCGCCTCCTTCGCCCGCGCCGCCATATCCACCTTCGCCGGCACCCCCCTACCCTCCTTCTCCTACCCCACCAAGCCCCGTGCCTCCTTCGCCCGCCCCGCCTGCTCCACCTTCGCCCGCTCCACCTGCTCCCTCATCACCCAGCCCACCTCCTCCAGGCATACCCCGTCCACCCCGCCCCCCACCGCCACCACCCCCTTCCCCCGTTCCCCCGTTGCTCCCTCCACTGTCACCAGCCCCTTCGCCCAAGCCTCCCTCGCCACCACCGCCTTCGCCTCCATCTCCGCCTCCCCCTTCACCTCCGTCACCCAAACCTCCTTCGCCTTCGCCCCCTCCTCCACCTCCATCACCGAAGCCGCCATCACCACCTCCTTCGCCTCCTCCTCCTTCGCTGAAGCCTCCGCCGTCGCCAGCGCCCTCTCCGGAGCCGCCATCACCAGAGCCTCTCATGCCTGGACCTAGAGCCCCGAAGCCCCCTCGGCAACCGCCCAGCCCGCCCATCCTTCAGGTACCGGCATATGGTGCATTACGAGTGAAGCGCTTGACAAGCAGTGTACCATGCGGGTATGCCGCATACCCGACGAACGCTTGCAATCCCTTACTTTATCTCATTTGCCCTGACAAACTTGCCACAGACGCACGGCTGCCGCACAGCCGTATCTGGCCAGCCATACTCGCTGAGTCCACTGGTGCGCGTGGCCACCGGCGTGCAGCCAGACGTGCCCCCGAACGGGGACCAAGATGGCTCCACGGCGGTCCTGCCGCCGGGTCCCTGGGCCACGTACTGCACCACTGTCAGTCTGCGGTGGGGCTTCACGGCCGGCCGTTGCAACCCAGGCGACCCGGACTCACAGTGCTGTGGCATGACCTTTGACAAGATAGAGACAATTATTGGTAAGGCATGCACAATCGTGCACATGCGGGCAGCGAGTGCCAGACATGTGCATGCAAGTCCACACATGACGACGTCCAGGCTTAACTACTAGTCATGCTTACAACCTCCAAGGACGTCGATTCAGGCATGCCCCTTGAGCTGCAAGGTTTCCCTCGTGTGATCAACGGCTGCCTTATGCAGATGGGTCGTGCCGCCGCTCCATCTTCAACATGACTGTGAACGGCGTGTTCCGGGAGCGCATCATATCGTCGTATTCGCAGTGGAGCGCCGCTAGCTTCAAATGGACAGCGCTGGGGCTGAGCCCGGCCCAGGTGGGCACTTTTTTTATAGCACGAGCTCCCGTTTCGTACATGCGGCCACTTCATTGCGGCCCTCAGTACTGCAAGCACGGAAGTTTTGATTCAAAGTCCAGCACACCCGGGCATGCTGGCTTCGAGTAGCAGAAACTAACCGAAATGTTCACACGCGCTGATGATTTCGTCTATCACCTGTTCTCCTTTCAGGCCTCCTCCGCAAGCTTCTGCTTCACGGCCGTGGGCGGCTGCGCCGACCTGTCGGTACTGGCGCTGCAGGGGCGCCTGCAGGCGGCGGTGTTCGACCCCACGCATTCGTGCTGTCCCACATTTTTTCTGTACACAGGCCGACACAGGCGCCTGGGGTAGTTGGCCCCGGGTAGGGGGCATGCATTTTTTTGCATGCGGGGCGCACACGCGCTCAGGTGGCTGGCTTACGTGACAACTATGATGTCATCCACATGCATGCCCACAGATCAGAGCAAGTAATTGAACGCATGAACCTTTAGCCATAGACACGCAGTGTGTAGTGAATCGCTGTAGGTAGACCATTGCGCCATTGCGCGAGTGCGGGATATGCAGGGTGATGCGCTGACTGACGGCGCCAAGTTTGTTGGCCAGTGTCTGAAGGTCCAAAATAGCGTTTTGCTGAGGATTTCCGGCATTGAAGTTGTACATGGCTTTCTTTACAGGCAGGTGCTCGGATAATATTATGATGAGGTCTGTCTGCGGTTATAGGATAGGCAACGAAGCAGGGGCACCCCTGGCAGGAAGGGAGCACGGAGAACCCTGGACGCGGGATTGCCGCTGGTGGACTGCTTGTCCACGCATGCGGATGTAACTATTCTTTGGTGGGAGCGCCCTGTCGTGGATAGCGAGTCTTGGCTCATCTCTGTCACGGTCCTGTGCGAGGAGGCAGCACGCACCTGCACGCCACGAAGGGCCTCCCATGGAGCCGTCGCGTGTCGCCATCGGCACGATCAGCCCGGGCGTGTCGCCATCCTTACCAAACGTCTTGCAGTGGAATTACTAAAAAGGAATCACCACTCTCCACCGTTTCTATTCACGCGCTTTCGCAGTTTACGCTCTGAGCTGTCAACTTTGGCAAGTTTCTTTGAGTGGAACTTGACTCAGTCGTGGATTGCACATAACAAGAGAACGATAGCGTAAATGTTAAGAAGCTGACACCGGGCTCGCAGCAGTAGCTGCACGAGTTGTTTTCGGTCCATGGCTGGCCCGCGGAGTTCGGTGTACACCGCGCTTTTGGCGCTTTTTGTAACAGCTACATGCATACACGCGTCGTTGCAAGGTCCGCCCTTGCACCACAAGCGCTTTGCAAAACCGCAATTTCGATCCCGGCAGGCCCTGACATACAATGCACTGCGTCCACAGACGATTTTGAAGAGCTATGGGGTATGCCGCGCGCTGGCTGGGGCTCAGGTCGCAGCCGGACTGGCCGGCGCCTGCTGACACGCGACCTTAACATGGAGGAAATCTTTCGGTACTGGCAGAAGATGGTGAGTGTACATGCCGTGGCGCTGGCGACCTTGCAGGGTTGGGCGGGTGTTGGTGGCAATGAGTTAGGTGCGGGGTGGGCCGGGTAACGTTCACGGGGTGCCTGGTGCCTAGAGGCGGGGCGTGTGCGCCGCCAGGACTGAGTGCGTGTGGCAGGGTGCGCACTGTGTGTGTAACAGGGTGCGCACGTTCTTTGCGTGCCTTCCTGCCTCGTGGAAACCGAAGGCCCGGGTCGGGTTGACCCTTATAACGCGAGCAGGACTGTGCCGGCAAACTAACCCAGATGTCACCCCTGCCTTTCCATGCAGTATGGCAAGTGGCCGACAGACGTCTATGACAAGCACCTGACTGATTTTCGGAACCATGTGGCGCGGTCCGGGCGGGAGTTCGGCATCCCCCGCAATGACCAAGAGTTCCTGGATCTCTATTACTTTTTGCGCAACCGCACCGAAGTGAGATGACCGCGTGGGCACTGGGCGGGGGGGGGGGGGGCAGCAAAGGTTTCGTGGGGCAGGACAGGGCCCAACGTTCGTAGGGGCATTCGAAAAGGTTTGGGGGACATGCGGGGCAGGGGGCAGCCCAGCCAGCTGGCAGCTAAACGTTTCGTGGGGGCAGGGCAGGCCCCAAAGTTTTGTGGGGGCATGCGAAACGTTTCGTGGGGCGTGCGGGGCAGGGTCGCAACCGCACCGAAGTGAAGTGACCGCGTGGACACTAGGCGCCACTGCCAGGCTCACAGATACCGTTAGTTCTAGGCAGCCAGCCTCGTACCGGTGTGTCGTTATGTTGCTGCACACGCACGCCCTGCAAATATCATGCACATGTTGTGCTCATTCCAGGTGCCACGTGCCCCTGGTTGGACACCTGAGCGTGAACGCTGCGCGCCTGGGTGCTATCTGCACGGCACGTGCAACCAGGAGCTGGGCAGGTAGGCGACCATGATCCCGTCAGATTTGCACGCGTACTGGTGCTGCTGCGTTCAATCAAACCAGTTACAGGGAGGCCGGGCTGTGCTGCGCAGATGTGACTGCCCGCGCGGCCGCCAGGGCCCCGACTGCTCGGAGCAGCTGGCCACGTCGTGTCGGGAGTATTGTCAGCATGACGGGCAGTGCCACCGCGTGATCCGCGAATGGTGCATCAACGAGTGCAATGGCCGCGGCTCGTGTGTGGGCGGCTTCTGCCACTGCTGGCCTGGCTACTTCGGCACGGACTGCTCGCTGAGTGTGGATTACGAGGGCAAGGAGCCGGGAAGCAGGGGACCCAACACTACCGTGCTGCTGGCGGGGCAGGGGTACAGGTGGGTGGAGCGGGGGATGGGAAAGGACGGTGGCGGGCGGCATGTGGTGGCAGGCTGCGGGTGGGGCCCAGCCTTCTTGATTGAGCGCATGGAGACACACAGACTGCTGTTGTATGCACTGTCGGGTGCCTGGCCTGGCTAGGTGAATGCCTGGCCTGGCGCCATTCGCACTCTCTGTTTGGCTGATTGATGCATACAGGCCCAACCCCCGCGGCCCCAAGATCTACGTGTATGAGTTTCCGCCACAGTACCATGTATGGTAAGCTGCTGTATACTGCACGCGGGTTTGCACATGTTGGATGGCGGGTATCTGGATGTGCCTCTAAATGTGCGAACCCGTTGCCCACACCACATGTGCGCGCCTTCCTGCGATTCCTCCTGCTTGGCTTGCCCCTGCACAGGAGCCTGCTGTGGCTGGACCGGCCACTGAACATCATTATGTGGGAGCGGCTCATGAGCCTGGGCCTGCGCACGGTTGACCCGGAGGAGGCCGACTATTTTTTCCTGCCTGGGTGCGGCCGAGGCTGCAACAAGTGGGATCACAAGTTCAAATATATCATGGTGCGGCCGTTGGATCATGAAGCTGAGGGGCCAGAGCGGGGTGAGGGGGCGGGGGTGGTCATTTCCATTTACCAAATCAACCTGGATGAAGGGGGGTAAATCGTAAGGGGGGTAAGCCCTTTCCTCTCCTACGTGCCTGATTCAGTCTCCTCCCTCCGCACCTGATGCAATGCCCTCCCTCCGCACCTGATGCAATGCCCTCCCTCCGCACCTGATGCAATGCCCTCCCTCCGCACCTGATGCAATGCCCTCCCTCCGCACCTGATGCAATGCCCTCCCTCCGCACCTGATGCAATGCCCTCCCTCCGCACCTGATGCAGGAGAACTACGCCAAGTACTGGAACCGCCGCAACGGCCATGACCACCTCATGACGCACGCTGGTGAGCACTTGTGTGTAGGGGGGGCATGCGTGGGACGGGATTCACGCGTTCGAACCGTATGGCTTGCACGCTCCCATGCGGTACCGATGCCATGACGTCGCTGCTCCGGCATACTGCAGGCGACTGGGGTCGGTGCGAGAAGTCGTGGGGCCCCGAGAGCGCGCCTTTTATCGCCAACCTGACCATGCTCAACCACTGGGGTATTACTGTGGATCGGAGCCAGTGAGTGGCCGTGGCGCGGTACTTGAGAGTCGTTAGTTGTCAGGTCCACATGTCACTGTGTTGATGAGCAGTAGCTCACGAGACGCTGCTACACACATATCACAACCTCACTCAATCCACGCCATATTGGTGCTCTGCGCAGGGAGACAGAGCACGACCTTTTCAAGGCCTGCCACATCCCTGACCAGGTGCACGTGGAAGGAGGAGGCGCTGTGGCAAGAGCTGGTCCCATCTCAATGTTTTAGAATCCGGCTTGTTTTCAGCCGGCACATCAGTGGCACGGCAGCGGCACACGGTGTTGTCCACGTCAAACGATGGCAGACCCCTGATAAGTGCCCACGTGGTCTCCACAGGACATCCAAGTGCCAGTGCTCTGCGGCGACTTGTACACGCAGTTCGAGTACAATGTGTGGCACCCAAAGCGGCGAGCGCAGTAAGCGTGTTCCCGTCAACGTGGGGATAGGCCTTGCCGCACGTGGTTCGTATGCCTGCATGCGTTGTAAGCTCTGCCTGCTTACGGGAAGCATGATGTCCCTTTCTTGGCTCTACTTGCAGTCCAGTGAATAAAACCGTACTGGCATCAGTTGCAGGTTAGTTTTGAACGCCCCCTGTGCATGTGCACTGACGCACACGCATGGTTTAGATTAGCTGGGATGGTAATCGCACCCCGCTGCATCGCAAGCCCCCCTCCCCCCCAAATGTTCTCAACCTTATTGCCGCCCCACACCACCTCAGGTTCCATCTGCGGCTGGAACAGTGCGGAGGAACCGCCCTGCAAGAATAAGTATTATTCTTTTGGTGTACGCGCGGCGCTGTGGACCACACTGCGTGACAAGCCTGGCTTCAACATTGCCAAACGCGTGCCAGTGCTGGGCCAGTCCATGGCGGAGAGCGATTTTTGCTTTGCGCCGACCGGTGCGTGTGTTGACTGGCAACTAGGGTCAATTCTGCGCGCATCAACATTGCCGTGCTCTCGCTGACCTGTCAACGAGCAGAGGCATGCACGTGTGGCACGGCAGCACGTCAGGAGTCCAACGTGTGCATGATGCAATACTGCATCATTGATGCAATACACAGCGACCATGAAACACCACCCCGCCCGCATTCCTTTGCGGCAGGTGCTGGGCACGGCAAGCGCCAGGTCGTGTCCGTGACGCTCGGTTGTATGCCCGTCATTATCAGCGGTAGGTGGGGTAACGCGTCCCAAGGCGTTCACTGCCTTTTGATCTGCAAAAGGTATGCGGCTTCCCTGCCTGCCTTTCCGCCCTGACTGATGGTGTTGACCCGCAGACCATGTGGCACAGCCCTTCGAGCCTTTCCTGGACTGGAATGACTTTGGCGTTTGGATTGCGGAGGCAGACCTGCCGGACGTGGAGACCATCCTGCGGGGATTCACGCCACAGCAAAAGGCCGCGAAAATGGTGAGCTGTGCTTGCAGGCGCACTGTTACTGTCTGCGATCCGGGCATGATGATCCACGCGTGCCAGGGCTACGGCATGGGTACCACCAATGAGTCAAGCCTCTTACAGGCCAAGGTGTTGCTGTGCATCGCCCGCGCGACTGCAGGAGAAGCTGTACTGCGCCGCCCGGCATGTGGCGTACACCAGTGTGTTTGGTGGCCTCTTTGATGGCGACACTGGTGGGTGCGTGCGCTGCTGGCAGCACCGCTGCTTGTTGTCTGGCTGTAAGACCAGGGGGGTCTGTACCATGATGTTGTCTCCTGGGAGCATCAGATGGTCCTGGCGAACTTGCATGCTTTGGACTTCCCCCTTGTAACATCGTTTCACATTTGTTCGATGTGCAGAAAGCAATTTATCATAAACATGTGCGCTGGTGCATGTTGGCTCACAGGCGAGTTCGACGCCATTGCAACAATAGTCAACATCCTGCGTGTACGCTTGCGGCACCCGGGCGTGCCCGACCACAAGCTGATGAAGGTGCGGTTGCGTGGCGGGGTACACAATACAAATCGTGAAGCCATCGTGCTTCACGCCGGCCACTCGTGACCTGGCCCTCCATTACTTGTCAAATGTAGGTCGACCCGGACTTTGCCGACTTCATGGCGTGCAAGGCGCGCAGTCTGGGTGATAGTAGCGTGATGTCCGGTGCTGCAGCACCTCCAGCACCACCACTGCCCAACGCCGCCATCAATGCACGATACAAAGGCAGCGTGGATGACACCGCCTTTCCCAAGCGCACGGTCACCACAGCCGCATGGATTAAGGCTGTCACAGGCGGCATGGGTGCAGAGGCTTCACAGCAGGGCCAGCCCAGCACTGATGCTGCAACCATCCGCCCAGGGTAAGGGAAACTCACTGAAGCCTAGCGATCTGTTTGGTGCTTTGCTACTTGCTTGCTTGCCGCTGCTTGTGGCTGGACCAAGCCTATGCCTTTGAATGCAGGCCGCTGTGTGCGTTCAACAACCACTGGGTGGCGTATGCCAGCTTTGATACTCCAGGCGACCCGTCCGCTGAGCTGGGCAATTCCGTGAGTGGGGCGCACCCTGCTCTCAAGTATTGTGTGGCAGAGATGTGACCCAGCACTTACCTACTTGCGTAACCCATGTCTTGTGCAGCACCGAGGACATGGGCAATGCTGGCCCAAGAATGCCAACCGCCCGGGCAACTTTCCACCAGGTGGATCCATCACGTGCCCGCCCATAGGGCCGATCACAGAGTGCGCAGTGCTAGTGTAGGCAGACGCTTGGCTTCCTAGGTAGGGCAGCGACATCCACCATGTTAAGCCTGCATGGGAGCTTGCATGGGAGATGTTTGCAAGTGTTGGGAGGTACGGCTAGATATTTCTTGCAGAAGATGTGCCAGTTTGCAGGTTTACACTTCGTGTGAGGATGTGACCCTGATAACGATTTTGGTATCAGCGTTTGGGCTCATGCCATCCATCTTAGCGAAGTGCTTTTGGAAAGGAACGTGACCACATGGGCACCCAAACTGCTGCAAAGGTACTGCGCAAGGGGCAGTGTGATGCAGTCCCCGTGTGTTAAATGCCAGCAAACACCAGAAAAGTTTCGTGGGGGCCCATGGGCAGTCGCCTGTCGCCACAATGCCTGGGGCGCCTGGCCAAGCGTTAGCACACCACACTTGCTTGCTCCTGTGCCTATATTTGTGACAGAGGAGCAACAGTGACAGGGTTCGGCTGGGAACCCTGATGCGGAACTGCCTGGTTGTGCTTTGGAGGGTTTGCTGGAGGGAACCCCAGATTGGGATGGGTTGCACTGCTGCAGATGAGGTAGACACTTGCGGCCTCAGACAGAATATGTGTCATGTGATAGTAGAGTTTACAACACGGAGGGGTGGGCCACCCCTCACCTCGACCCGCCCCCCGAGGGCCGTCCCCTCGGGCCGAACCCGACCTGACCGCATGCCCTGCCTGAGCATGCCAAAATGAATCACCAGTGCCCGAGTGGCCTCCCGGGTTACAAGCTCTTGCCACAGCAGCCAGTTGTGCCGCAGCCAAGTGTTGTGAAAGTGCAGTGCGTGGCGCCATCACGCAGCACATTCAGGTCGGTGATCGCCACACCTGTGGCAGACTGTTGGACATTGGCGATTGGATCACCCTGATCACGTGGAACGTGGATGGCTGCCGATAAGAAGCTTTCCCCTCCAGGGAAAAGTGGGCTGAACCACCTTCCACGTCTCCAGGTTTCGAAACTGCTGGCTTCCCTGCCCCTGCCCTGGGCTAACCGCTAAGACAACCAAGCATTCCAGCAGACCCGCTTTGCAGGCTTTTGTTAGTCTAGGCTGTGCGGTCCAAGCAGCCAGTGGCACCCGGCTTAGCGTCCATGCCGGCGCTGCCAAAGCCCATGTTGTTCAGTGCGCCAACTACGGTAGGAGCCATCGCAGCCGTCAGCACACGTGCGCCCGGTGACAGGGGCAGGCTGCGCGGATTGGCATCAGCGGTGCTTTGCAGCAACTCACAGAACACCGGCAGCTGCAGAACACTCCCAGTGCTGGCGTCCGGCCTGATATCCAGAGGGATGACAAGGCGGAGGGGTACCCTGCGAATCGGTAAAATTCGCTTGACATGAATCAGCCGTTTTCCTGACCCGCCCGCGGGCGGGCGGCGGCCGCAGTGCCCGTATCTTGTAGATGGCTTTAGGCCCCCGGCGTCTGCACAGCGTAGATGATCCCTCCCGCGCCATCTATGGAAAGTCTCCCTAGTGGCACGCGCGCAAAACTCCCAAAACATCTATGCTCTGTATATAAGATACCGCCAAATCCGCCCAAAACGTCTACACTCAGTAGATGCACCAGAAAAAGTGGGCTGAGCCCACGTCACGCCTCCCGTCTGAGGCCGAGGGTTTCGAAACTGCCTCATCTCCCGGACACAGCCGGGGTCGGTCTGTACAGGCACAACCAGCCATGTGTCCGGCCGCGTCTAGCTATTGAAGCACACGCACAGCAGCACGACACCGGACGTGGGGCCTACTGCCGCATACTATGTTACGCTCGCCAGCAAGGACGTCTAACCAGACACCGGCCAGTCTCAACCTGCGCGCCTGCGCTGCTTCTTGGGCTGTGCCGCGCTTTCCTCCTCCACGTGGCCATTCCCGCCCCCTCCACTCCGCACATGCTCGCTGCCGCCGCTGCTGCTGGCCCCGGGGTAGCCGCCACTGCTGGGCCGAGGGCCGCCACCGCCGGGCCCAGGGCCACCGCCGGCACCCGGGCGCAGTGCCGCAGGCCATTTGTTGCCCAGCAGCATCTCCATGAGCGCGTGGTGCATTTTGTTTGCAGAGTGAGCGTCGCATCCCTGCAGTGCAACGTTTGGGGGATGCAATGAGTCAGGACCTGGCGCGGTAGCCTGGACCAGGCAGAGACAGTGTGCATGTGCCCCAATCACGACCCAGCCACTCAGTCTGGACCTAGCACTTACCTGAGACTTACCCACACAGTCCCGCAGTGTTGGCACACTTGGACGTCGCGGGCATGCGAGCCACCAAACGAAATCACACCTGCAGCACATCAGGGGCTTTTACACGTGACATGTGAAGCCTGCTTCGGCCCCGAAACGGCGCCCACCAGTGCTGCAGTCCTTGCTACCGCCCCATAACGGCCCCTACCGATTCCTGATGGAGAACGTAGACCACCAGGTTCTCGTACTCGTCCATCAGCAGGCGCAGCAGCACCTGGTTGGGGCCCCGCCCTGACCTGCTGATGCGGCCTTGCCCCGGCCAACGATGACCTCCTCCTTGGGCCCATGAACATGCCGACGCGGCGCTGCATGCCACGTGTCCTGCTGGCGAGCTACGGGATGTGGGGCCTACTACAGCATACTGGGCTATGCTCGCCAGCAAAGATGGCTGACCAGACACAGGCCAGTCTCAACCGTCGCAATCATCAAGTTTTGCGTGTGCAGGTTGCAGGTCACGCTGCTGCCGTACAAAGGCAGCTTCGCGAGCTTATTGATAGACTAGATATGGCCGCCTAGCCCAAAACCTGCCCCCACAGCACTATCCTGGCTAAAACCACATTTGCTGTCACCTGGCCTTAGAAAGTACTGATATGGCGATTCGGTGGCGGTAGTGATAACCACCTGTTTACTTCCCGTGCAATGCGCCACTGACTTAGTGGTAGGGGGCAGAGGGGGGGGGGGTCCGTGATTACCAGCCCAAGCTCAACCAACCGAACTAGATCAGGGACCGGCAAATGCAATAGCGGAATGCAATGGAATACTCGTTGGGGCCGAGGCAAACCCCTTGACCAGGATTGCCATTTGGGGTTACACGGGCCACGGTCTTTCGGGCCTCCAAAATATGGCTAAGCAACCTAACCACATGTGAATACTCATACAACCAAATGAGCAGCGTCCCTATAGCTGGGGAACCCATCGTATCCCATGTCGAACCTGCTGGCCCCCCAAGTACAACAATTCCCACAATCGTTGCCAGCCCAGGGGGGTTGTGAGCCCAGGGGGGGGGGTGCAACGATGGTACATAAACGTGTAGTGGTGTAGACAACAGGCATGAAGGCCTTTGTATTGATGTCCGATGTATGGTGCGCCTGCTTGTCCAGCGCCAGAGCCTGCTGCGATGTCCCTCTTGGTGTTGGCTATATCTAAGTCTAGTTGTTAATTAACTGCAGTGAGATAGTAGTAGGCGCGTGTGCACGTAGTGGGCTGCAAACTGTGTTGTCTGTACTGTGTCCAAAAGTCTCGTGCTTGTGCCGTAAACGTTTGAGGCTGCACGCTTTTCCTAAACCTGGCAGGACTAACCTAGGCGCACAGGCGCACAGATGCCACGCAGAGACCAGCCGCACATGCCAAGCAATGCGAGGAAGCAGGCGTGGTAAGGCATGACGCGCATAGGCCCCACATAGACCCCAGACAACACCCATGCAAAGTGCTCATACGGTAATCTGTATGGCTAGTAAAGCAGGTTAAAGGTAATACCGTTTACGCAATCACCACGCACCCCTGAAAAGAGACATTTATTTTTGCACCACACCCCGCTAAACCGGCCACTATTTTGCACCACGCACCCCACGGTGCGGCAACTTTGCAGAACCATGCAGCCGTGAAACTGCGTGGTTTGTGCAAATCGCCATTTGCCTGGGCTCCATGGCACCACCCGCAGTGACCGGTACCTCCTCCTCACCTCGCTGGGAGTCACATCTTGCCATACATGTGGCTGCAGCACGGCCCAGCACAATTATGAATGCGGCATTACAAAGAATGCCATCACCACCCTCAACAACGAAGTGTAGTCTTCACATGCACGGTATAGTCTTCACTCTTCACACACACAGTGCCATACGCTTACACCGCGCACCCCTCCCGTGTCAACATTTGTTTATGGACTGAGCCCCCCCAGCGCAGCGTTCCAGGGGAGGGGGAGCAAAGCCCCCCAGGACCACCCCCGTCCGTGTTTGCGTACGGCGTGTTTGCGTACGGCGTGGCTGCGTGCGTCAGCAAAACATAGCATACTGGCGCAAACCGCGACTGCTACGTATTCGGATTTGTCAATGCCTATTGCATGTAAATAGGCGGCAGGGAAAATTCGGGCGGAGTGGGAAGTGCCTTTGCGCTTCCATGGACAATTGACTTTCAAGGTCGCGAGGAAAGCATCCGGTGCCCGCTGATATGCAGTCTATAAGGCAAACCATGTTGGCGGCAAGCAAACCGGGGAAGTATATCGAAAGCTTTGAGCGACTTGCCCAGCCATGCCTGCCGAGAAGCCCCGAGGTCGCCCCCGCCCCGCGCCTAGCCCTTTGAGCGTGGGGCGCTGGAGAGGTGTTGCCTATGGCAGGAGACTAGAGGAAGGGTTAGGGTGTTTGGTAACGTGCCAAGGCTAAGGCACGCACATGGATGGCGCGGGAAATCCCGCCCTGGCCCCAACCCAGGTGCCCCTAGCCACTCGCCTGTGCTTCGTCGGGGCATGAGGCTCTGGAGCCGTTACATGCCTACTAGCTCCCAAGCGTACGGGGGCTCAGCCCATTTTCCAGCTGTACAAAGCTGACACCCCTTGTTGCACCCGCGCACCCCTGCTCCAGTATTGTTTCGGCAGCGCGCAGCCCCCTCCTTGGCATTTCCACGATACAGCACAGCCAGTAAACTGCGCAATACTTGGGTGTGTTGGCAGGGCAAGCAGTTGCAACTGTTTTCTCCCACCAGGCTCAGCCGGCACATTGCAACGCCACAGCCCCACACATGTCCTACCCTCCAGCGCCACCTAGCACGCCAGTGCCAGTCTCAGCTGATTAGAACAGTAGAGAAGGATAGAAAATTTATCGCGCAAACTCAGAAGGATGGCGTGTGCATGTGCGCTCCGCTCGCCAGTGCGGGTATTTCCGTTGCACCACGCACCCTCCGGCTTTCTTTGGAGGACCGCGCACCCCCCTCAAAAGTGCGCGGTAATCTGGCTTTTTGGGCAAATACTGTATTCACATGCGCGGTGATCGTGCATGGGTACGGTATAGTCTACACACCATGACAAGGTGCAGGCCCAGCCCATGCACCCACCTTCCTAATCTGGTAGTGGGGTTGTAGTGGTTGGGCCCGGCCTGTCTCCTCATTTCCTCTTCCTGTGAGCACAAGGTGCCACAGCTGTGTGAGGCTCTCAGTCTCAGAAATGTACCCACATGATGATGTTCATGAGTCATGCCATGTCTCGCCTGAGGCTCCGGTGAAGCCACACGCCACGTGCCTGCACCACATGACACACCTCAGGCCCCACCTGGCAGTTCTCTTCTCTTCTGAAGTTCAAATACGAGGCATGTCCT
The DNA here is from genome assembly GCA_016834605.1 of Chlamydomonas incerta. Classification (NCBI taxonomy): domain Eukaryota; kingdom Viridiplantae; phylum Chlorophyta; class Chlorophyceae; order Chlamydomonadales; family Chlamydomonadaceae; genus Chlamydomonas; species Chlamydomonas incerta. The sequence goes on along the minus strand of JAEHOC010000043.1, from coordinate 28,321 downwards.
AACCGCATGGGTTATGGTCACCAATGGGTTGTCACAGCAGTTCTTTACGTTTGCCTTCCCCACCTGCCACGGCATAGTCTGGCAGTCATGTTGCCACACCACGTTTGCCTTCCCCACCTGCCACGGCATAGTCTGGCAGTCATGTTCCCGCACCATGACCTCCATCCCACCCTCCCATTACCCCTCACCTATGACCTTGCGCCCAGCCTTCTTGCTGTCCCAGCCGGTTCCCTTTGCCAAAGCCCTGCTGGCATCCCATACCTTCCGTCACCACCCTCCCGCCCTACGCCCTGTTGCACGCATGTGGGGCATCAAGGCTGGCAGCGTATGTGCAGAGTCATGTTCTGCCTGCCACATCCTGTCGCCATTCCTATGCCCTCACGCCCTGCTTGTAGCCCCTCCTCGCACCCGCTCTATCCAGATTGCCACCTGGACTTGTGTGCGATGTGCCTTCACATATCGGCGTTGAGGTCGCTGTCCTGATCGCCAGACAAGTCGTGGATTGGTCAAGTGACCGGTGACTAGCTTCGGTGACACCGTGGAATGGGGAGTGGAATGCCAGCTCCTGCCAACCCATGGTGACCCATGCCCCTCCCCGAACAAACCACATGCTTGCCTAGTCATGTTAGGTCAGCCTGCGGTCTAGTGCAACTGGACTCCTCGCCACTCAACTCGCCACCAACTCCAGGTTGTCTACTTCATGGGTGGGCGGCTGCCACTGGCATAATGTTTGCTTATTGCACGCCGCCGCACACGTCTCCTTTGCCATGTTTCCGTCCCGTTCACCGAAAGCACCTGTCCCCTATTGTTGGTTGTACGAGACTAGCTCTAAGCGATAGCGGGCGAGAGTGCACTTCTGGCGCGCCAAGGAAGCTAAGCATGAGTGTGTTGGGATCAGGTCGCTTGCCAAGTGCCTGATGGGGTACTGGCATTCAGAGGCAGCATGGCTCTACCAGGGCAGCATGATAGTATCCGTAAAGAACTTCCACGGCGGTTTGGGTTTCCTTCCGAAACACACATGCACCTCACCAGTCACCATGCCATAGCCGCTCATACTCAGGGGGAGATCCTCCTCGCCAGTGGTTCATACCCCATGACAGTGATAGCCGCCTGTGTTAAGCAAGCGCGGGACAACAAAAAATCACAGCACATGTAAGGGCCACAAACCAGGGCTGGTACTTAAGAGAGCCAGGGCTAGGCTGGGAGGGCTGCTTGCCACGACGGACAATGGCTCAATAGCTGCAGGAGCGGGTCGGTCTCGTGAGCTTAACTAGTGGCATGAACCGCAACCCTTGATGGACGGACTGGCGTTGTGTCAAGGCCACGGGTGCACGAAGCCGGCGCACAGCTGGGCACCACAGCAAAAGCTCACGACAACGGGCAGGTCAACACGTCGTCTGCACGACCTCAACCACCCCTCCGCGCACACAACACCCACTGTAACTGCGCGTACGTTTGCCCTCACCATATATCGGAAGCCTATGGCCCCTCGGCGAGCTCGCGAGACGAGATGTTTGACTCGCGGCCCCAGGGTTCACCCCGTGCTAACCCTGAACCAATACAATGAAGCGGTTATATCATAAGTGGTTGCACTAAGTAATTCTGAAGTTGCATCGACCAACGAATAATCGTTAGCAGTCCCAGCACTTCAGTGAATGGCATGCGACGTATTGCTTCACGACTAGTGAGATAGCGAGGAAGATAAAAACGCGTGATAAACGGAAAGTCAATAAGAGCTCGAGAAGATCTCCCTCGTGTGCGATGAAGCCCATCGCTCCAGACCGCTTGTCACCAAACACACGCATTTTTAGCCCTCTTCCAAGTTCGTATGTGCTATATTGATAAATCATATCTGTATGAACGATCTCTAGAGCTAAAGGATGCGCCTGGGCTCCACGCGAGCCATATCGTTTGCCCTCACAAGCCGGTGCGCTATAATTCTCAGTGCAATGGATAGCGTATAGTCGATTATCAAAGGATGAGCAAGCTATTTTTCCGCACAGCAGGAGTCACCCAGCCCGCCTGCTTCCTAAACCCGCCTTGTGCCAAGTCACCCAGCCCGCCTGCTGCCGAGCCTCCCGCGTGCTTCGCTCCCCCCTGTGATGTGTCTCGATGCTCTGGCGCTGCGGCAGGCCGGCGAGGACAAGTTAGCGGTGTGTGCCAGCACTTGTGTGTGTGCGTGTGCTCGGACCCCCCCAACTAAGCCCATTTTGCGGCCCTGAGCCCTGCCCGTCTCCACAAATCGTGCCACTGCTCTCATATGCTTATTATGATGTCCATTTGAAGCATGCACAGTTTGACGGCCATTAGACGGGACTAGCTGGGTCAAAATCCCGACCCTCGCCGTGCGGGTCTGGGGGGAGGAGGGGGGGAGCCGGCCTAAACCCGCCTTGTGCCAAGTCACCCAGCCCGCCTGCTGCCGAGCCTCCCGCGTGCTTCGCTCCCCCCTGTGATGTGTCTCGATGCTCTGGCGCTGCGGCAGGCCGGCGAGGACAAGTTAGCGGTGTGTGCCAGCACTTGTGTGTGTGCGTGTGCTCGGACCCCCCCAACTAAGCCCATTTTGCGGCCCTGAGCCCTGCCCGTCTCCACAAATCGTGCCACTGCTCTCATATGCTTATTATGATGTCCATTTGAAGCATGCACAGTTTGACGGCCATTCGACGGGACTAGCTGGGTCAAAATCCCGACCCTCGCCGTGCGGGTCTGGGGGGAGGAGGGGGGGAGCCGGCCTAAACCCGCCTTGTGCCAAGTCACCCAGCCCGCCTGCTGCCGAGCCTCCCGCGTGCTTCGCTCCCCCCTGTGATGTGTCTCGATGCTCTGGCGCTGCGGCAGGCCGGCGAGGACAAGTTAGCGGTGTGTGCCAGCACTTGTGTGTGTGCGTGTGCTCGGACCCCCCCAACTAAGCCCATTTTGCGGCCCTGAGCCCTGCCCGTCTCCACAAATCGTGCCACTGCTCTCATATGCTTATTATGATGTCCATTTGAAGCATGCACAGTTTGACGGCCATTCGACGGGACTAGCTGGGTCAAAATCCCGACCCTCGCCGTGCGGGTCTGGGGGGAGGAGGGGGGGAGCCGGCCTAAACCCGCCTTGTGCCAAGTCACCCAGCCCGCCTGCTGCCGAGCCTCCCGCGTGCTTCGCTCCCCCCTGTGATGTGTCTCGATGCTCTGGCGCTGCGGCAGGCCGGCGAGGACAAGTTAGCGGTGTGTGCCAGCACTTGTGTGTGTGCGTGTGCTCGGACCCCCCCAACTAAGCCCATTTTGCGGCCCTGAGCCCTGCCCGTCTCCACAAATCGTGCCACTGCTCTCATATGCTTATTATGATGTCCATTTGAAGCATGCACAGTTTGACGGCCATTCGACGGGACTAGCTGGGTCAAAATCCCGACCCTCGCCGTGCGGGTCTGGGGGGAGGAGGGGGGGAGCCGGCCTAAACCCGCCTTGTGCCAAGTCACCCAGCCCGCCTGCTGCCGAGCCTCCCGCGTGCTTCGCTCCCCCCTGTGATGTGTCTCGATGCTCTGGCGCTGCGGCAGGCCGGCGAGGACAAGTTAGCGGTGTGTGCCAGCACTTGTGTGTGTGCGTGTGCTCGGACCCCCCCAACTAAGCCCATTTTGCGGCCCTGAGCCCTGCCCGTCTCCACAAATCGTGCCACTGCTCTCATATGCTTATTATGATGTCCATTTGAAGCATGCACAGTTTGACGGCCATTAGACGGGACTAGCTGGGTCAAAATCCCGACCCTCGCCGTGCGGGTCTGGGGGGAGGAGGGGGGGAGCCGGCCTAAACCCGCCTTGTGCCAAGTCACCCAGCCCGCCTGCTGCCGAGCCTCCCGCGTGCTTCGCTCCCCCCTGTGATGTGTCTCGATGCTCTGGCGCTGCGGCAGGCCGGCGAGGACAAGTTAGCGGTGTGTGCCAGCACTTGTGTGTGTGCGTGTGCTCGGACCCCCCCAACTAAGCCCATTTTGCGGCCCTGAGCCCTGCCCGTCTCCACAAATCGTGCCACTGCTCTCATATGCTTATTATGATGTCCATTTGAAGCATGCACAGTTTGACGGCCATTCGACGGGACTAGCTGGGTCAAAATCCCGACCCTCGCCGTGCGGGTCTGGGGGGAGGAGGGGGGGAGCCGGCCTAAACCCGCCTTGTGCCAAGTCACCCAGCCCGCCTGCTGCCGAGCCTCCCGCGTGCTTCGCTCCCCCCTGTGATGTGTCTCGATGCTCTGGCGCTGCGGCAGGCCGGCGAGGACAAGTTAGCGGTGTGTGCCAGCACTTGTGTGTGTGCGTGTGCTCGGACCCCCCCAACTAAGCCCATTTTGCGGCCCTGAGCCCTGCCCGTCTCCACAAATCGTGCCACTGCTCTCATATGCTTATTATGATGTCCATTTGAAGCATGCACAGTTTGACGGCCATTAGACGGGACTAGCTGGGTCAAAATCCCGACCCTCGCCGTGCGGGTCTGGGGGGAGGAGGGGGGGAGCCGGCCTAAACCCGCCTTGTGCCAAGTCACCCAGCCCGCCTGCTGCCGAGCCTCCCGCGTGCTTCGCTCCCCCCTGTGATGTGTCTCGATGCTCTGGCGCTGCGGCAGGCCGGCGAGGACAAGTTAGCGGTGTGTGCCAGCACTTGTGTGTGTGCGTGTGCTCGGACCCCCCCAACTAAGCCCATTTTGCGGCCCTGAGCCCTGCCCGTCTCCACAAATCGTGCCACTGCTCTCATATGCTTATTATGATGTCCATTTGAAGCATGCACAGTTTGACGGCCATTCGACGGGACTAGCTGGGTCAAAATCCCGACCCTCGCCGTGCGGGTCTGGGGGGAGGAGGGGGGGAGCCGGCCTAAACCCGCCTTGTGCCAAGTCACCCAGCCCGCCTGCTGCCGAGCCTCCCGCGTGCTTCGCTCCCCCCCTGTGATGTGTCTCGATGCTCTGGCGCTGCGGCAGGCCGGCGAGGACAAGTTAGCGGTGTGTGCCAGCACTTGTGTGTGTGCGTGTGCTCGGACCCCCCCAACTAAGCCCATTTTGCGGCCCTGAGCCCTGCCCGTCTCCACAAATCGTGCCACTGCTCTCATATGCTTATTATGATGTCCATTTGAAGCATGCACAGTTTGACGGCCATTCGACGGGACTAGCTGGGTCAAAATCCCGACCCTCGCCGTGCGGGTCTGGGGGGAGGAGGGGGGGAGCCGGCCTAAACCCGCCTTGTGCCAAGTCACCCAGCCCGCCTGCTGCCGAGCCTCCCGCGTGCTTCGCTCCCCCCTGTGATGTGTCTCGATGCTCTGGCGCTGCGGCAGGCCGGCGAGGACAAGTTAGCGGTGTGTGCCAGCACTTGTGTGTGTGCGTGTGCTCGGACCCCCCCAACTAAGCCCATTTTGCGGCCCTGAGCCCTGCCCGTCTCCACAAATCGTGCCACTGCTCTCATATGCTTATTATGATGTCCATTTGAAGCATGCACAGTTTGACGGCCATTAGACGGGACTAGCTGGGTCAAAATCCCGACCCTCGCCGTGCGGGTCTGGGGGGAGGAGGGGGGGAGCCGGCCTAAACCCGCCTTGTGCCAAGTCACCCAGCCCGCCTGCTGCCGAGCCTCCCGCGTGCTTCGCTCCCCCCTGTGATGTGTCTCGATGCTCTGGCGCTGCGGCAGGCCGGCGAGGACAAGTTAGCGGTGTGTGCCAGCACTTGTGTGTGTGCGTGTGCTCGGACCCCCCCAACTAAGCCCATTTTGCGGCCCTGAGCCCTGCCCGTCTCCACAAATCGTGCCACTGCTCTCATATGCTTATTATGATGTCCATTTGAAGCATGCACAGTTTGACGGCCATTCGACGGGACTAGCTGGGTCAAAATCCCGACCCTCGCCGTGCGGGTCTGGGGGGAGGAGGGGGGGAGCCGGCCTAAACCCGCCTTGTGCCAAGTCACCCAGCCCGCCTGCTGCCGAGCCTCCCGCGTGCTTCGCTCCCCCCTGTGATGTGTCTCGATGCTCTGGCGCTGCGGCAGGCCGGCGAGGACAAGTTAGCGGTGTGTGCCAGCACTTGTGTGTGTGCGTGTGCTCGGACCCCCCCAACTAAGCCCATTTTGCGGCCCTGAGCCCTGCCCGTCTCCACAAATCGTGCCACTGCTCTCATATGCTTATTATGATGTCCATTTGAAGCATGCACAGTTTGACGGCCATTCGACGGGACTAGCTGGGTCAAAATCCCGACCCTCGCCGTGCGGGTCTGGGGGGAGGAGGGGGGGAGCCGGCCTAAACCCGCCTTGTGCCAAGTCACCCAGCCCGCCTGCTGCCGAGCCTCCCGCGTGCTTCGCTCCCCCCTGTGATGTGTCTCGATGCTCTGGCGCTGCGGCAGGCCGGCGAGGACAAGTTAGCGGTGTGTGCCAGCACTTGTGTGTGTGCGTGTGCTCGGACCCCCCCCAACTAAGCCCATTTTGCGGCCCTGAGCCCTGCCCGTCTCCACAAATCGTGCCACTGCTCTCATATGCTTATTATGATGTCCATTTGAAGCATGCACAGTTTGACGGCCATTCGACGGGACTAGCTGGGTCAAAATCCCGACCCTCGCCGTGCGGGTCTGGGGGGAGGAGGGGGGGAGCCGGCCTAAACCCGCCTTGTGCCAAGTCACCCAGCCCGCCTGCTGCCGAGCCTCCCGCGTGCTTCGCTCCCCCCTGTGATGTGTCTCGATGCTCTGGCGCTGCGGCAGGCCGGCGAGGACAAGTTAGCGGTGTGTGCCAGCACTTGTGTGTGTGCGTGTGCTCGGACCCCCCCCAACTAAGCCCATTTTGCGGCCCTGAGCCCTGCCCGTCTCCACAAATCGTGCCACTGCTCTCATATGCTTATTATGATGTCCATTTGAAGCATGCACAGTTTGACGGCCATTCGACGGGACTAGCTGGGTCAAAATCCCGACCCTCGCCGTGCGGGTCTGGGGGGAGGAGGGGGGGAGCCGGCCTAAACCCGCCTTGTGCCAAGTCACCCAGCCCGCCTGCTGCCGAGCCTCCCGCGTGCTTCGCTCCCCCCTGTGATGTGTCTCGATGCTCTGGCGCTGCGGCAGGCCGGCGAGGACAAGTTAGCGGTGTGTGCCAGCACTTGTGTGTGTGCGTGTGCTCGGACCCCCCCAACTAAGCCCATTTTGCGGCCCTGAGCCCTGCCCGTCTCCACAAATCGTGCCACTGCTCTCATATGCTTATTATGATGTCCATTTGAAGCATGCACAGTTTGACGGCCATTCGACGGGACTAGCTGGGTCAAAATCCCGACCCTCGCCGTGCGGGTCTGGGGGGAGGAGGGGGGGAGCCGGCCTAAACCCGCCTTGTGCCAAGTCACCCAGCCCGCCTGCTGCCGAGCCTCCCGCGTGCTTCGCTCCCCCCTGTGATGTGTCTCGATGCTCTGGCGCTGCGGCAGGCCGGCGAGGACAAGTTAGCGGTGTGTGCCAGCACTTGTGTGTGTGCGTGTGCTCGGACCCCCCCAACTAAGCCCATTTTGCGGCCCTGAGCCCTGCCCGTCTCCACAAATCGTGCCACTGCTCTCATATGCTTATTATGATGTCCATTTGAAGCATGCACAGTTTGACGGCCATTAGACGGGACTAGCTGGGTCAAAATCCCGACCCTCGCCGTGCGGGTCTGGGGGGAGGAGGGGGGGAGCCGGCCTAAACCCGCCTTGTGCCAAGTCACCCAGCCCGCCTGCTGCCGAGCCTCCCGCGTGCTTCGCTCCCCCCTGTGATGTGTCTCGATGCTCTGGCGCTGCGGCAGGCCGGCGAGGACAAGTTAGCGGTGTGTGCCAGCACTTGTGTGTGTGCGTGTGCTCGGACCCCCCCAACTAAGCCCATTTTGCGGCCCTGAGCCCTGCCCGTCTCCACAAATCGTGCCACTGCTCTCATATGCTTATTATGATGTCCATTTGAAGCATGCACAGTTTGACGGCCATTCGACGGGACTAGCTGGGTCAAAATCCCGACCCTCGCCGTGCGGGTCTGGGGGGAGGAGGGGGGGAGCCGGCCTAAACCCGCCTTGTGCCAAGTCACCCAGCCCGCCTGCTGCCGAGCCTCCCGCGTGCTTCGCTCCCCCCTGTGATGTGTCTCGATGCTCTGGCGCTGCGGCAGGCCGGCGAGGACAAGTTAGCGGTGTGTGCCAGCACTTGTGTGTGTGCGTGTGCTCGGACCCCCCCAACTAAGCCCATTTTGCGGCCCTGAGCCCTGCCCGTCTCCACAAATCGTGCCACTGCTCTCATATGCTTATTATGATGTCCATTTGAAGCATGCACAGTTTGACGGCCATTCGACGGGACTAGCTGGGTCAAAATCCCGACCCTCGCCGTGCGGGTCTGGGGGGAGGAGGGGGGGAGCCGGCCTAAACCCGCCTTGTGCCAAGTCACCCAGCCCGCCTGCTGCCGAGCCTCCCGCGTGCTTCGCTCCCCCCTGTGATGTGTCTCGATGCTCTGGCGCTGCGGCAGGCCGGCGAGGACAAGTTAGCGGTGTGTGCCAGCACTTGTGTGTGTGCGTGTGCTCGGACCCCCCCAACTAAGCCCATTTTGCGGCCCTGAGCCCTGCCCGTCTCCACAAATCGTGCCACTGCTCTCATATGCTTATTATGATGTCCATTTGAAGCATGCACAGTTTGACGGCCATTCGACGGGACTAGCTGGGTCAAAATCCCGACCCTCGCCGTGCGGGTCTGGGGGGAGGAGGGGGGGAGCCGGCCTAAACCCGCCTTGTGCCAAGTCACCCAGCCCGCCTGCTGCCGAGCCTCCCGCGTGCTTCGCTCCCCCCTGTGATGTGTCTCGATGCTCTGGCGCTGCGGCAGGCCGGCGAGGACAAGTTAGCGGTGTGTGCCAGCACTTGTGTGTGTGCGTGTGCTCGGACCCCCCCAACTAAGCCCATTTTGCGGCCCTGAGCCCTGCCCGTCTCCACAAATCGTGCCACTGCTCTCATATGCTTATTATGATGTCCATTTGAAGCATGCACAGTTTGACGGCCATTCGACGGGACTAGCTGGGTCAAAATCCCGACCCTCGCCGTGCGGGTCTGGGGGGAGGAGGGGGGGAGCCGGCCTAAACCCGCCTTGTGCCAAGTCACCCAGCCCGCCTGCTGCCGAGCCTCCCGCGTGCTTCGCTCCCCCCTGTGATGTGTCTCGATGCTCTGGCGCTGCGGCAGGCCGGCGAGGACAAGTTAGCGGTGTGTGCCAGCACTTGTGTGTGTGCGTGTGCTCGGACCCCCCCAACTAAGCCCATTTTGCGGCCCTGAGCCCTGCCCGTCTCCACAAATCGTGCCACTGCTCTCATATGCTTATTATGATGTCCATTTGAAGCATGCACAGTTTGACGGCCATTCGACGGGACTAGCTGGGTCAAAATCCCGACCCTCGCCGTGCGGGTCTGGGGGGAGGAGGGGGGGAGCCGGCCTAAACCCGCCTTGTGCCAAGTCACCCAGCCCGCCTGCTGCCGAGCCTCCCGCGTGCTTCGCTCCCCCCTGTGATGTGTCTCGATGCTCTGGCGCTGCGGCAGGCCGGCGAGGACAAGTTAGCGGTGTGTGCCAGCACTTGTGTGTGTGCGTGTGCTCGGACCCCCCCAACTAAGCCCATTTTGCGGCCCTGAGCCCTGCCCGTCTCCACAAATCGTGCCACTGCTCTCATATGCTTATTATGATGTCCATTTGAAGCATGCACAGTTTGACGGCCATTCGACGGGACTAGCTGGGTCAAAATCCCGACCCTCGCCGTGCGGGTCTGGGGGGAGGAGGGGGGGAGCCGGCCTAAACCCGCCTTGTGCCAAGTCACCCAGCCCGCCTGCTGCCGAGCCTCCCGCGTGCTTCGCTCCCCCCTGTGATGTGTCTCGATGCTCTGGCGCTGCGGCAGGCCGGCGAGGACAAGTTAGCGGTGTGTGCCAGCACTTGTGTGTGTGCGTGTGCTCGGACCCCCCCAACTAAGCCCATTTTGCGGCCCTGAGCCCTGCCCGTCTCCACAAATCGTGCCACTGCTCTCATATGCTTATTATGATGTCCATTTGAAGCATGCACAGTTTGACGGCCATTCGACGGGACTAGCTGGGTCAAAATCCCGACCCTCGCCGTGCGGGTCTGGGGGGAGGAGGGGGGGAGCCGGCCTAAACCCGCCTTGTGCCAAGTCACCCAGCCCGCCTGCTGCCGAGCCTCCCGCGTGCTTCGCTCCCCCCTGTGATGTGTCTCGATGCTCTGGCGCTGCGGCAGGCCGGCGAGGACAAGTTAGCGGTGTGTGCCAGCACTTGTGTGTGTGCGTGTGCTCGGACCCCCCCAACTAAGCCCATTTTGCGGCCCTGAGCCCTGCCCGTCTCCACAAATCGTGCCACTGCTCTCATATGCTTATTATGATGTCCATTTGAAGCATGCACAGTTTGACGGCCATTCGACGGGACTAGCTGGGTCAAAATCCCGACCCTCGCCGTGCGGGTCTGGGGGGAGGAGGGGGGGAGCCGGCCTAAACCCGCCTTGTGCCAAGTCACCCAGCCCGCCTGCTGCCGAGCCTCCCGCGTGCTTCGCTCCCCCCTGTGATGTGTCTCGATGCTCTGGCGCTGCGGCAGGCCGGCGAGGACAAGTTAGCGGTGTGTGCCAGCACTTGTGTGTGTGCGTGTGCTCGGACCCCCCCAACTAAGCCCATTTTGCGGCCCTGAGCCCTGCCCGTCTCCACAAATCGTGCCACTGCTCTCATATGCTTATTATGATGTCCATTTGAAGCATGCACAGTTTGACGGCCATTCGACGGGACTAGCTGGGTCAAAATCCCGACCCTCGCCGTGCGGGTCTGGGGGGAGGAGGGGGGGAGCCGGCCTAAACCCGCCTTGTGCCAAGTCACCCAGCCCGCCTGCTGCCGAGCCTCCCGCGTGCTTCGCTCCCCCCTGTGATGTGTCTCGATGCTCTGGCGCTGCGGCAGGCCGGCGAGGACAAGTTAGCGGTGTGTGCCAGCACTTGTGTGTGTGCGTGTGCTCGGACCCCCCCCAACTAAGCCCATTTTGCGGCCCTGAGCCCTGCCCGTCTCCACAAATCGTGCCACTGCTCTCATATGCTTATTATGATGTCCATTTGAAGCATGCACAGTTTGACGGCCATTCGACGGGACTAGCTGGGTCAAAATCCCGACCCTCGCCGTGCGGGTCTGGGGGGAGGAGGGGGGGAGCCGGCCTAAACCCGCCTTGTGCCAAGTCACCCAGCCCGCCTGCTGCCGAGCCTCCCGCGTGCTTCGCTCCCCCCTGTGATGTGTCTCGATGCTCTGGCGCTGCGGCAGGCCGGCGAGGACAAGTTAGCGGTGTGTGCCAGCACTTGTGTGTGTGCGTGTGCTCGGACCCCCCCAACTAAGCCCATTTTGCGGCCCTGAGCCCTGCCCGTCTCCACAAATCGTGCCACTGCTCTCATATGCTTATTATGATGTCCATTTGAAGCATGCACAGTTTGACGGCCATTCGACGGGACTAGCTGGGTCAAAATCCCGACCCTCGCCGTGCGGGTCTGGGGGGAGGAGGGGGGGAGCCGGCCTAAACCCGCCTTGTGCCAAGTCACCCAGCCCGCCTGCTGCCGAGCCTCCCGCGTGCTTCGCTCCCCCCTGTGATGTGTCTCGATGCTCTGGCGCTGCGGCAGGCCGGCGAGGACAAGTTAGCGGTGTGTGCCAGCACTTGTGTGTGTGCGTGTGCTCGGACCCCCCCAACTAAGCCCATTTTGCGGCCCTGAGCCCTGCCCGTCTCCACAAATCGTGCCACTGCTCTCATATGCTTATTATGATGTCCATTTGAAGCATGCACAGTTTGACGGCCATTCGACGGGACTAGCTGGGTCAAAATCCCGACCCTCGCCGTGCGGGTCTGGGGGGAGGAGGGGGGGAGCCGGCCTAAACCCGCCTTGTGCCAAGTCACCCAGCCCGCCTGCTGCCGAGCCTCCCGCGTGCTTCGCTCCCCCCTGTGATGTGTCTCGATGCTCTGGCGCTGCGGCAGGCCGGCGAGGACAAGTTAGCGGTGTGTGCCAGCACTTGTGTGTGTGCGTGTGCTCGGACCCCCCCAACTAAGCCCATTTTGCGGCCCTGAGCCCTGCCCGTCTCCACAAATCGTGCCACTGCTCTCATATGCTTATTATGATGTCCATTTGAAGCATGCACAGTTTGACGGCCATTCGACGGGACTAGCTGGGTCAAAATCCCGACCCTCGCCGTGCGGGTCTGGGGGGAGGAGGGGGGGAGCCGGCCTAAACCCGCCTTGTGCCAAGTCACCCAGCCCGCCTGCTGCCGAGCCTCCCGCGTGCTTCGCTCCCCCCTGTGATGTGTCTCGATGCTCTGGCGCTGCGGCAGGCCGGCGAGGACAAGTTAGCGGTGTGTGCCAGCACTTGTGTGTGTGCGTGTGCTCGGACCCCCCCAACTAAGCCCATTTTGCGGCCCTGAGCCCTGCCCGTCTCCACAAATCGTGCCACTGCTCTCATATGCTTATTATGATGTCCATTTGAAGCATGCACAGTTTGACGGCCATTCGACGGGACTAGCTGGGTCAAAATCCCGACCCTCGCCGTGCGGGTCTGGGGGGAGGAGGGGGGGAGCCGGCCTAAACCCGCCTTGTGCCAAGTCACCCAGCCCGCCTGCTGCCGAGCCTCCCGCGTGCTTCGCTCCCCCCTGTGATGTGTCTCGATGCTCTGGCGCTGCGGCAGGCCGGCGAGGACAAGTTAGCGGTGTGTGCCAGCACTTGTGTGTGTGCGTGTGCTCGGACCCCCCCAACTAAGCCCATTTTGCGGCCCTGAGCCCTGCCCGTCTCCACAAATCGTGCCACTGCTCTCATATGCTTATTATGATGTCCATTTGAAGCATGCACAGTTTGACGGCCATTCGACGGGACTAGCTGGGTCAAAATCCCGACCCTCGCCGTGCGGGTCTGGGGGGAGGAGGGGGGGAGCCGGCCTAAACCCGCCTTGTGCCAAGTCACCCAGCCCGCCTGCTGCCGAGCCTCCCGCGTGCTTCGCTCCCCCCTGTGATGTGTCTCGATGCTCTGGCGCTGCGGCAGGCCGGCGAGGACAAGTTAGCGGTGTGTGCCAGCACTTGTGTGTGTGCGTGTGCTCGGACCCCCCCAACTAAGCCCATTTTGCGGCCCTGAGCCCTGCCCGTCTCCACAAATCGTGCCACTGCTCTCATATGCTTATTATGATGTCCATTTGAAGCATGCACAGTTTGACGGCCATTCGACGGGACTAGCTGGGTCAAAATCCCGACCCTCGCCGTGCGGGTCTGGGGGGAGGAGGGGGGGAGCCGGCCTAAACCCGCCTTGTGCCAAGTCACCCAGCCCGCCTGCTGCCGAGCCTCCCGCGTGCTTCGCTCCCCCCTGTGATGTGTCTCGATGCTCTGGCGCTGCGGCAGGCCGGCGAGGACAAGTTAGCGGTGTGTGCCAGCACTTGTGTGTGTGCGTGTGCTCGGACCCCCCCAACTAAGCCCATTTTGCGGCCCTGAGCCCTGCCCGTCTCCACAAATCGTGCCACTGCTCTCATATGCTTATTATGATGTCCATTTGAAGCATGCACAGTTTGACGGCCATTCGACGGGACTAGCTGGGTCAAAATCCCGACCCTCGCCGTGCGGGTCTGGGGGGAGGAGGGGGGGAGCCGGCCTAAACCCGCCTTGTGCCAAGTCACCCAGCCCGCCTGCTGCCGAGCCTCCCGCGTGCTTCGCTCCCCCCTGTGATGTGTCTCGATGCTCTGGCGCTGCGGCAGGCCGGCGAGGACAAGTTAGCGGTGTGTGCCAGCACTTGTGTGTGTGCGTGTGCTCGGACCCCCCCAACTAAGCCCATTTTGCGGCCCTGAGCCCTGCCCGTCTCCACAAATCGTGCCACTGCTCTCATATGCTTATTATGATGTCCATTTGAAGCATGCACAGTTTGACGGCCATTCGACGGGACTAGCTGGGTCAAAATCCCGACCCTCGCCGTGCGGGTCTGGGGGGAGGAGGGGGGGAGCCGGCCTAAACCCGCCTTGTGCCAAGTCACCCAGCCCGCCTGCTGCCGAGCCTCCCGCGTGCTTCGCTCCCCCCTGTGATGTGTCTCGATGCTCTGGCGCTGCGGCAGGCCGGCGAGGACAAGTTAGCGGTGTGTGCCAGCACTTGTGTGTGTGCGTGTGCTCGGACCCCCCCAACTAAGCCCATTTTGCGGCCCTGAGCCCTGCCCGTCTCCACAAATCGTGCCACTGCTCTCATATGCTTATTATGATGTCCATTTGAAGCATGCACAGTTTGACGGCCATTCGACGGGACTAGCTGGGTCAAAATCCCGACCCTCGCCGTGCGGGTCTGGGGGGAGGAGGGGGGGAGCCGGCCTAAACCCGCCTTGTGCCAAGTCACCCAGCCCGCCTGCTGCCGAGCCTCCCGCGTGCTTCGCTCCCCCCTGTGATGTGTCTCGATGCTCTGGCGCTGCGGCAGGCCGGCGAGGACAAGTTAGCGGTGTGTGCCAGCACTTGTGTGTGTGCGTGTGCTCGGACCCCCCCAACTAAGCCCATTTTGCGGCCCTGAGCCCTGCCCGTCTCCACAAATCGTGCCACTGCTCTCATATGCTTATTATGATGTCCATTTGAAGCATGCACAGTTTGACGGCCATTCGACGGGACTAGCTGGGTCAAAATCCCGACCCTCGCCGTGCGGGTCTGGGGGGAGGAGGGGGGGAGCCGGCCTAAACCCGCCTTGTGCCAAGTCACCCAGCCCGCCTGCTGCCGAGCCTCCCGCGTGCTTCGCTCCCCCCTGTGATGTGTCTCGATGCTCTGGCGCTGCGGCAGGCCGGCGAGGACAAGTTAGCGGTGTGTGCCAGCACTTGTGTGTGTGCGTGTGCTCGGACCCCCCCAACTAAGCCCATTTTGCGGCCCTGAGCCCTGCCCGTCTCCACAAATCGTGCCACTGCTCTCATATGCTTATTATGATGTCCATTTGAAGCATGCACAGTTTGACGGCCATTCGACGGGACTAGCTGGGTCAAAATCCCGACCCTCGCCGTGCGGGTCTGGGGGGAGGAGGGGGGGAGCCGGCCTAAACCCGCCTTGTGCCAAGTCACCCAGCCCGCCTGCTGCCGAGCCTCCCGCGTGCTTCGCTCCCCCCTGTGATGTGTCTCGATGCTCTGGCGCTGCGGCAGGCCGGCGAGGACAAGTTAGCGGTGTGTGCCAGCACTTGTGTGTGTGCGTGTGCTCGGACCCCCCCAACTAAGCCCATTTTGCGGCCCTGAGCCCTGCCCGTCTCCACAAATCGTGCCACTGCTCTCATATGCTTATTATGATGTCCATTTGAAGCATGCACAGTTTGACGGCCATTCGACGGGACTAGCTGGGTCAAAATCCCGACCCTCGCCGTGCGGGTCTGGGGGGAGGAGGGGGGGAGCCGGCCTAAACCCGCCTTGTGCCAAGTCACCCAGCCCGCCTGCTGCCGAGCCTCCCGCGTGCTTCGCTCCCCCCTGTGATGTGTCTCGATGCTCTGGCGCTGCGGCAGGCCGGCGAGGACAAGTTAGCGGTGTGTGCCAGCACTTGTGTGTGTGCGTGTGCTCGGACCCCCCCAACTAAGCCCATTTTGCGGCCCTGAGCCCTGCCCGTCTCCACAAATCGTGCCACTGCTCTCATATGCTTATTATGATGTCCATTTGAAGCATGCACAGTTTGACGGCCATTCGACGGGACTAGCTGGGTCAAAATCCCGACCCTCGCCGTGCGGGTCTGGGGGGAGGAGGGGGGGAGCCGGCCTAAACCCGCCTTGTGCCAAGTCACCCAGCCCGCCTGCTGCCGAGCCTCCCGCGTGCTTCGCTCCCCCCTGTGATGTGTCTCGATGCTCTGGCGCTGCGGCAGGCCGGCGAGGACAAGTTAGCGGTGTGTGCCAGCACTTGTGTGTGTGCGTGTGCTCGGACCCCCCCCAACTAAGCCCATTTTGCGGCCCTGAGCCCTGCCCGTCTCCACAAATCGTGCCACTGCTCTCATATGCTTATTATGATGTCCATTTGAAGCATGCACAGTTTGACGGCCATTCGACGGGACTAGCTGGGTCAAAATCCCGACCCTCGCCGTGCGGGTCTGGGGGGAGGAGGGGGGGAGCCGGCCTAAACCCGCCTTGTGCCAAGTCACCCAGCCCGCCTGCTGCCGAGCCTCCCGCGTGCTTCGCTCCCCCCTGTGATGTGTCTCGATGCTCTGGCGCTGCGGCAGGCCGGCGAGGACAAGTTAGCGGTGTGTGCCAGCACTTGTGTGTGTGCGTGTGCTCGGACCCCCCCAACTAAGCCCATTTTGCGGCCCTGAGCCCTGCCCGTCTCCACAAATCGTGCCACTGCTCTCATATGCTTATTATGATGTCCATTTGAAGCATGCACAGTTTGACGGCCATTCGACGGGACTAGCTGGGTCAAAATCCCGACCCTCGCCGTGCGGGTCTGGGGGGAGGAGGGGGGGAGCCGGCCTAAACCCGCCTTGTGCCAAGTCACCCAGCCCGCCTGCTGCCGAGCCTCCCGCGTGCTTCGCTCCCCCCTGTGATGTGTCTCGATGCTCTGGCGCTGCGGCAGGCCGGCGAGGACAAGTTAGCGGTGTGTGCCAGCACTTGTGTGTGTGCGTGTGCTCGGACCCCCCCAACTAAGCCCATTTTGCGGCCCTGAGCCCTGCCCGTCTCCACAAATCGTGCCACTGCTCTCATATGCTTATTATGATGTCCATTTGAAGCATGCACAGTTTGACGGCCATTCGACGGGACTAGCTGGGTCAAAATCCCGACCCTCGCCGTGCGGGTCTGGGGGGAGGAGGGGGGGAGCCGGCCTAAACCCGCCTTGTGCCAAGTCACCCAGCCCGCCTGCTGCCGAGCCTCCCGCGTGCTTCGCTCCCCCCTGTGATGTGTCTCGATGCTCTGGCGCTGCGGCAGGCCGGCGAGGACAAGTTAGCGGTGTGTGCCAGCACTTGTGTGTGTGCGTGTGCTCGGACCCCCCCAACTAAGCCCATTTTGCGGCCCTGAGCCCTGCCCGTCTCCACAAATCGTGCCACTGCTCTCATATGCTTATTATGATGTCCATTTGAAGCATGCACAGTTTGACGGCCATTCGACGGGACTAGCTGGGTCAAAATCCCGACCCTCGCCGTGCGGGTCTGGGGGGAGGAGGGGGGGAGCCGGCCTAAACCCGCCTTGTGCCAAGTCACCCAGCCCGCCTGCTGCCGAGCCTCCCGCGTGCTTCGCTCCCCCCTGTGATGTGTCTCGATGCTCTGGCGCTGCGGCAGGCCGGCGAGGACAAGTTAGCGGTGTGTGCCAGCACTTGTGTGTGTGCGTGTGCTCGGACCCCCCCCAACTAAGCCCATTTTGCGGCCCTGAGCCCTGCCCGTCTCCACAAATCGTGCCACTGCTCTCATATGCTTATTATGATGTCCATTTGAAGCATGCACAGTTTGACGGCCATTCGACGGGACTAGCTGGGTCAAAATCCCGACCCTCGCCGTGCGGGTCTGGGGGGAGGAGGGGGGGAGCCGGCCTAAACCCGCCTTGTGCCAAGTCACCCAGCCCGCCTGCTGCCGAGCCTCCCGCGTGCTTCGCTCCCCCCTGTGATGTGTCTCGATGCTCTGGCGCTGCGGCAGGCCGGCGAGGACAAGTTAGCGGTGTGTGCCAGCACTTGTGTGTGTGCGTGTGCTCGGACCCCCCAACTAAGCCCATTTTGCGGCCCTGAGCCCTGCCCGTCTCCACAAATCGTGCCACTGCTCTCATATGCTTATTATGATGTCCATTTGAAGCATGCACAGTTTGACGGCCATTCGACGGGACTAGCTGGGTCAAAATCCCGACCCTCGCCGTGCGGGTCTGGGGGGAGGAGGGGGGGAGCCGGCCTAAACCCGCCTTGTGCCAAGTCACCCAGCCCGCCTGCTGCCGAGCCTCCCGCGTGCTTCGCTCCCCCCTGTGATGTGTCTCGATGCTCTGGCGCTGCGGCAGGCCGGCGAGGACAAGTTAGCGGTGTGTGCCAGCACTTGTGTGTGTGCGTGTGCTCGGACCCCCCCAACTAAGCCCATTTTGCGGCCCTGAGCCCTGCCCGTCTCCACAAATCGTGCCACTGCTCTCATATGCTTATTATGATGTCCATTTGAAGCATGCACAGTTTGACGGCCATTCGACGGGACTAGCTGGGTCAAAATCCCGACCCTCGCCGTGCGGGTCTGGGGGGAGGAGGGGGGGAGCCGGCCTAAACCCGCCTTGTGCCAAGTCACCCAGCCCGCCTGCTGCCGAGCCTCCCGCGTGCTTCGCTCCCCCCTGTGATGTGTCTCGATGCTCTGGCGCTGCGGCAGGCCGGCGAGGACAAGTTAGCGGTGTGTGCCAGCACTTGTGTGTGTGCGTGTGCTCGGACCCCCCCAACTAAGCCCATTTTGCGGCCCTGAGCCCTGCCCGTCTCCACAAATCGTGCCACTGCTCTCATATGCTTATTATGATGTCCATTTGAAGCATGCACAGTTTGACGGCCATTCGACGGGACTAGCTGGGTCAAAATCCCGACCCTCGCCGTGCGGGTCTGGGGGGAGGAGGGGGGGAGCCGGCCTAAACCCGCCTTGTGCCAAGTCACCCAGCCCGCCTGCTGCCGAGCCTCCCGCGTGCTTCGCTCCCCCCTGTGATGTGTCTCGATGCTCTGGCGCTGCGGCAGGCCGGCGAGGACAAGTTAGCGGTGTGTGCCAGCACTTGTGTGTGTGCGTGTGCTCGGACCCCCCCAACTAAGCCCATTTTGCGGCCCTGAGCCCTGCCCGTCTCCACAAATCGTGCCACTGCTCTCATATGCTTATTATGATGTCCATTTGAAGCATGCACAGTTTGACGGCCATTCGACGGGACTAGCTGGGTCAAAATCCCGACCCTCGCCGTGCGGGTCTGGGGGGAGGAGGGGGGGAGCCGGCCTAAACCCGCCTTGTGCCAAGTCACCCAGCCCGCCTGCTGCCGAGCCTCCCGCGTGCTTCGCTCCCCCCTGTGATGTGTCTCGATGCTCTGGCGCTGCGGCAGGCCGGCGAGGACAAGTTAGCGGTGTGTGCCAGCACTTGTGTGTGTGCGTGTGCTCGGACCCCCCCCAACTAAGCCCATTTTGCGGCCCTGAGCCCTGCCCGTCTCCACAAATCGTGCCACTGCTCTCATATGCTTATTATGATGTCCATTTGAAGCATGCACAGTTTGACGGCCATTCGACGGGACTAGCTGGGTCAAAATCCCGACCCTCGCCGTGCGGGTCTGGGGGGAGGAGGGGGGGAGCCGGCCTAAACCCGCCTTGTGCCAAGTCACCCAGCCCGCCTGCTGCCGAGCCTCCCGCGTGCTTCGCTCCCCCCTGTGATGTGTCTCGATGCTCTGGCGCTGCGGCAGGCCGGCGAGGACAAGTTAGCGGTGTGTGCCAGCACTTGTGTGTGTGCGTGTGCTCGGACCCCCCCAACTAAGCCCATTTTGCGGCCCTGAGCCCTGCCCGTCTCCACAAATCGTGCCACTGCTCTCATATGCTTATTATGATGTCCATTTGAAGCATGCACAGTTTGACGGCCATTCGACGGGACTAGCTGGGTCAAAATCCCGACCCTCGCCGTGCGGGTCTGGGGGGAGGAGGGGGGGAGCCGGCCTAAACCCGCCTTGTGCCAAGTCACCCAGCCCGCCTGCTGCCGAGCCTCCCGCGTGCTTCGCTCCCCCCTGTGATGTGTCTCGATGCTCTGGCGCTGCGGCAGGCCGGCGAGGACAAGTTAGCGGTGTGTGCCAGCACTTGTGTGTGTGCGTGTGCTCGGACCCCCCCAACTAAGCCCATTTTGCGGCCCTGAGCCCTGCCCGTCTCCACAAATCGTGCCACTGCTCTCATATGCTTATTATGATGTCCATTTGAAGCATGCACAGTTTGACGGCCATTCGACGGGACTAGCTGGGTCAAAATCCCGACCCTCGCCGTGCGGGTCTGGGGGGAGGAGGGGGGGAGCCGGCCTAAACCCGCCTTGTGCCAAGTCACCCAGCCCGCCTGCTGCCGAGCCTCCCGCGTGCTTCGCTCCCCCCTGTGATGTGTCTCGATGCTCTGGCGCTGCGGCAGGCCGGCGAGGACAAGTTAGCGGTGTGTGCCAGCACTTGTGTGTGTGCGTGTGCTCGGACCCCCCCAACTAAGCCCATTTTGCGGCCCTGAGCCCTGCCCGTCTCCACAAATCGTGCCACTGCTCTCATATGCTTATTATGATGTCCATTTGAAGCATGCACAGTTTGACGGCCATTCGACGGGACTAGCTGGGTCAAAATCCCGACCCTCGCCGTGCGGGTCTGGGGGGAGGAGGGGGGGAGCCGGCCTAAACCCGCCTTGTGCCAAGTCACCCAGCCCGCCTGCTGCCGAGCCTCCCGCGTGCTTCGCTCCCCCCTGTGATGTGTCTCGATGCTCTGGCGCTGCGGCAGGCCGGCGAGGACAAGTTAGCGGTGTGTGCCAGCACTTGTGTGTGTGCGTGTGCTCGGACCCCCCCAACTAAGCCCATTTTGCGGCCCTGAGCCCTGCCCGTCTCCACAAATCGTGCCACTGCTCTCATATGCTTATTATGATGTCCATTTGAAGCATGCACAGTTTGACGGCCATTCGACGGGACTAGCTGGGTCAAAATCCCGACCCTCGCCGTGCGGGTCTGGGGGGAGGAGGGGGGGAGCCGGCCTAAACCCGCCTTGTGCCAAGTCACCCAGCCCGCCTGCTGCCGAGCCTCCCGCGTGCTTCGCTCCCCCCTGTGATGTGTCTCGATGCTCTGGCGCTGCGGCAGGCCGGCGAGGACAAGTTAGCGGTGTGTGCCAGCACTTGTGTGTGTGCGTGTGCTCGGACCCCCCCAACTAAGCCCATTTTGCGGCCCTGAGCCCTGCCCGTCTCCACAAATCGTGCCACTGCTCTCATATGCTTATTATGATGTCCATTTGAAGCATGCACAGTTTGACGGCCATTCGACGGGACTAGCTGGGTCAAAATCCCGACCCTCGCCGTGCGGGTCTGGGGGGAGGAGGGGGGGAGCCGGCCTAAACCCGCCTTGTGCCAAGTCACCCAGCCCGCCTGCTGCCGAGCCTCCCGCGTGCTTCGCTCCCCCCCTGTGATGTGTCTCGATGCTCTGGCGCTGCGGCAGGCCGGCGAGGACAAGTTAGCGGTGTGTGCCAGCACTTGTGTGTGTGCGTGTGCTCGGACCCCCCCAACTAAGCCCATTTTGCGGCCCTGAGCCCTGCCCGTCTCCACAAATCGTGCCACTGCTCTCATATGCTTATTATGATGTCCATTTGAAGCATGCACAGTTTGACGGCCATTCGACGGGACTAGCTGGGTCAAAATCCCGACCCTCGCCGTGCGGGTCTGGGGGGAGGAGGGGGGGAGCCGGCCTAAACCCGCCTTGTGCCAAGTCACCCAGCCCGCCTGCTGCCGAGCCTCCCGCGTGCTTCGCTCCCCCCTGTGATGTGTCTCGATGCTCTGGCGCTGCGGCAGGCCGGCGAGGACAAGTTAGCGGTGTGTGCCAGCACTTGTGTGTGTGCGTGTGCTCGGACCCCCCCAACTAAGCCCATTTTGCGGCCCTGAGCCCTGCCCGTCTCCACAAATCGTGCCACTGCTCTCATATGCTTATTATGATGTCCATTTGAAGCATGCACAGTTTGACGGCCATTCGACGGGACTAGCTGGGTCAAAATCCCGACCCTCGCCGTGCGGGTCTGGGGGGAGGAGGGGGGGAGCCGGCCTAAACCCGCCTTGTGCCAAGTCACCCAGCCCGCCTGCTGCCGAGCCTCCCGCGTGCTTCGCTCCCCCCTGTGATGTGTCTCGATGCTCTGGCGCTGCGGCAGGCCGGCGAGGACAAGTTAGCGGTGTGTGCCAGCACTTGTGTGTGTGCGTGTGCTCGGACCCCCCCCAACTAAGCCCATTTTGCGGCCCTGAGCCCTGCCCGTCTCCACAAATCGTGCCACTGCTCTCATATGCTTATTATGATGTCCATTTGAAGCATGCACAGTTTGACGGCCATTCGACGGGACTAGCTGGGTCAAAATCCCGACCCTCGCCGTGCGGGTCTGGGGGGAGGAGGGGGGGAGCCGGCCTAAACCCGCCTTGTGCCAAGTCACCCAGCCCGCCTGCTGCCGAGCCTCCCGCGTGCTTCGCTCCCCCCTGTGATGTGTCTCGATGCTCTGGCGCTGCGGCAGGCCGGCGAGGACAAGTTAGCGGTGTGTGCCAGCACTTGTGTGTGTGCGTGTGCTCGGACCCCCCCAACTAAGCCCATTTTGCGGCCCTGAGCCCTGCCCGTCTCCACAAATCGTGCCACTGCTCTCATATGCTTATTATGATGTCCATTTGAAGCATGCACAGTTTGACGGCCATTCGACGGGACTAGCTGGGTCAAAATCCCGACCCTCGCCGTGCGGGTCTGGGGGGAGGAGGGGGGGAGCCGGCCTAAACCCGCCTTGTGCCAAGTCACCCAGCCCGCCTGCTGCCGAGCCTCCCGCGTGCTTCGCTCCCCCCTGTGATGTGTCTCGATGCTCTGGCGCTGCGGCAGGCCGGCGAGGACAAGTTAGCGGTGTGTGCCAGCACTTGTGTGTGTGCGTGTGCTCGGACCCCCCCCAACTAAGCCCATTTTGCGGCCCTGAGCCCTGCCCGTCTCCACAAATCGTGCCACTGCTCTCATATGCTTATTATGATGTCCATTTGAAGCATGCACAGTTTGACGGCCATTCGACGGGACTAGCTGGGTCAAAATCCCGACCCTCGCCGTGCGGGTCTGGGGGGAGGAGGGGGGGAGCCGGCCTAAACCCGCCTTGTGCCAAGTCACCCAGCCCGCCTGCTGCCGAGCCTCCCGCGTGCTTCGCTCCCCCCTGTGATGTGTCTCGATGCTCTGGCGCTGCGGCAGGCCGGCGAGGACAAGTTAGCGGTGTGTGCCAGCACTTGTGTGTGTGCGTGTGCTCGGACCCCCCAACTAAGCCCATTTTGCGGCCCTGAGCCCTGCCCGTCTCCACAAATCGTGCCACTGCTCTCATATGCTTATTATGATGTCCATTTGAAGCATGCACAGTTTGACGGCCATTCGACGGGACTAGCTGGGTCAAAATCCCGACCCTCGCCGTGCGGGTCTGGGGGGAGGAGGGGGGGAGCCGGCCTAAACCCGCCTTGTGCCAAGTCACCCAGCCCGCCTGCTGCCGAGCCTCCCGCGTGCTTCGCTCCCCCCTGTGATGTGTCTCGATGCTCTGGCGCTGCGGCAGGCCGGCGAGGACAAGTTAGCGGTGTGTGCCAGCACTTGTGTGTGTGCGTGTGCTCGGACCCCCCCCAACTAAGCCCATTTTGCGGCCCTGAGCCCTGCCCGTCTCCACAAATCGTGCCACTGCTCTCATATGCTATTATGATGTCCATTTGAAGCATGCACAGTTTGACGGCCATTCGACGGGACTAGCTGGGTCAAAATCCCGACCCTCGCCGTGCGGGTCTGGGGGGAGGAGGGGGGGAGCCGGCCCTAAACCCGCCTTGTGCCAAGTCACCCAGCCCGCCTGCTGCCGAGCCTCCCGCGTGCTTCGCTCCCCCCTGTGATGTGTCTCGATGCTCTGGCGCTGCGGCAGGCCGGCGAGGACAAGTTAGCGGTGTGTGCCAGCACTTGTGTGTGTGCGTGTGCTCGGACCCCCCCAACTAAGCCCATTTTGCGGCCCTGAGCCCTGCCCGTCTCCACAAATCGTGCCACTGCTCTCATATGCTTATTATGATGTCCATTTGAAGCATGCACAGTTTGACGGCCATTCGACGGGACTAGCTGGGTCAAAATCCCGACCCTCGCCGTGCGGGTCTGGGGGGAGGAGGGGGGGAGCCGGCCCTAAACCGCCTTGTGCCAAGTCACCCAGCCCGCCTGCTGCCGAGCCTCCCGCGTGCTTCGCCTCCCCCCTGTGATGTGTCTCGATGCTCTGGCGCTGCGGCAGGCCGGCGAGGACAAGTTAGCGGTGTGTGCCAGCACTTGTGTGTGTGCGTGTGCTCGGACCCCCCCAACTAAGCCCATTTTGCGGGCCCTGAGCCTCTGCCGTCTCCACAAATCGTGCCACTGCTCTCATATGCTTATTATGATGTCCATTTGAAGCATGCACAGTTTGACGGCCATTCGACGGACTAGCTGGGTCAAAATCCCGACCCTCGCCGGCTGGTCTGAGGGGGAGGAGGGGGGGAGCCGGCCTAAACCCGCCTGTGCCAAGTCACCCAGCCCGCCTGCTGCCGAGCCTCCCGCGTGCTTCGCTCCCCCCCTGTGATGTGTCTCGATGCTCTGGCGCTGGCGGCAGGCCGGCGAGGACAAGTTAGCGGTGTGTGCCAGCACATTGTGTGTGTGCGTGTGCTCGGACCCCCCCAACTAAGCCCATTTTGCGGCCCTGAGCCCTGCCCGTCTCCACAAATCGTGCCACTGCTCTCATATGCTTATTATGATGTCCATTTGAAGCATGCACAGTTTGACGGCCATTCGACGGGACTAGCTGGGTCAAAATCCCGACCCTCGCCGTGCGGGTCTGGGGGGAGGAGGGGGGGAGCCGGCCCTAAACCCGCCTTGTGCCAAGTCACCCCAGCCCGCCTGCTGCCGAGCCTCCGCGTGCTTCGCTCCCCCCTGTGATGTGTCTCGATGCTCTGGCGCTGCGGCAGGCCGGCGAGGACAAGTTAGGCGGTGTGTGCCAGCACTTGTGTGTGTGCGTGTGCTCGGAACCCCCCAACTAAGCCCATTTTGCGGCCCTGAGCCCTGCCCGTCTCCACAAATCGTGCCACTGCTCTCATATGCTTATTATGATGTCCATTTGAAGCATGCACAGTTTGACGGCCATTCGACGGGACTAGCTGGGTCAAAATCCCGACCCTCGCCGTGCGGGTCTGGGGGAGGAGGGGGGGAGCCGGCCTAAACCCGCCCTTGTGCCAAGTCACCCCAGGCCCGCCTGCTGCCGAGCCTCCGCGTGCTTCCGCTCCCCCCTGTGATGTGTCTCGATGCTCTGGCGCTGCGGCAGGCCGGCGAGGACATGTTAGCGGTGTGTGCCAGCACTTGTGTGTGTGCGTGTGCTCGGGACCCCCCCAACTAAGCCCATTTTGCGGCCCTGAGCCCTGCGTCTCCACAATCGTGCCACTGCTCTCATATGCTTATTATGATGTCCATTTGAAGCATGCACAGTTTGGAGGCCATTCGACGGGACTAGATGGGTCAAAATCCCGACCCTCGCCGTGCGGGTCTGGGGGAGGAGGGGGGGAGCCGGCCGAAACCCGCCTTGTGCCAAGTCACCCAGCCCGCCTGTCTGCCGACCTCCCGCGCTGCTTCGCTCCCCCCTGTGATGTGTCTCGATGCTCTGGCGCTGCGGCAGGCCCGGCGAGGACAAGTTAGCGGTGTGTGCCAGCACTTGTGTGTGGGCGTGTGCTCGGACCCCCCCCAAACTAAGCCCATTTTGCGGCCCTGAGGCCCTGCCCGTCTCCACAAATCGTGCCACTGCTTCATATGCTTATTATGATGTCCATTTGAAGCATGCACAGTTTGACGGCCATTCGACGGGACTAGCTGGGTCAAAATCCCGACCCTCGCCGTGCGGGTCTGGGGGGGGGAGGGGGGGGAGCCGGCCTAAACCGCCTTGTGCCAAGTCACCCAGCCCGCCTGCTGCCGAGCCTCCCGCGTGCTCGCTCCCCCCTGTGATGTTGTCTCGATCTCTGGCGCTGGGGCAGGCCGGCGTGGACATGTTAGCGGTGTGTGCCAGCACTTGGTGTGTGCGTGTGCTCGGACCCCCCCAACTAAGCCCATTTGCGGCCCTGAGCCCTGCCCGTCTCCACAAATCGTGCCATGCTCTCATATGCTTATTATGATGTCCATTTGAAGCATGCACAGTTTGTGGCCATTCGACGGGACTAGCTGGGTCAAAATCCCGACCCTCGCCTGCGGGTCGGGGGGGGGAGGAGGGGGGGAGCCGGCCTAAACCCGCCTTGTGCCAAGTCACCCAGCCCGCCTGCTGCCGAGCCTCCCGCGTGCTTCAGCTCCCCCCTGTGATGGTCTCGATGCTCTGGCGCTGCGGCAGGCCGGCCGTGGACAAGTTAGGAGTTGTGTGTGCCAGCACTTGTGTGTGTGCGTGTGCTAGGACCCCCCAACTAAGCCCATTTTGCGGCCCTGAGCCCTGCCCGTCTCCACAAATCGTGCCACTGCTCTCATATGCTTATTATGATGTCCATTTGAAGCATGCACAGTTTGGTGGCCATTCGACGGGACTAGCTGGGTCAAAATCCCGACCCTCGCCGTGGGTCTGGGGGGAGGAGGGGGGGAGCCGGCCTAAACCCGCCTTGGCCAAGTCACCCAGCCCGCCTGCTGCCGAGCCTCCCGCTTGCTCAGCTCCCCCCTGTGATGTGTCTCGATGCTCTGGCGCTGCGGCAGGCCGGCGTGGACATGTTAGCGTGTGTGTGCCAGCATGGTGGTGTGCGTGTGCTAGGACCCCCCCAACTAAGCCATTTTGCGGCCCTGAGCCCTGCCCGTCTCCACAAATCGTGCCACTGCTCTCATATGCTTATTATGATGTCCATTTGAAGCATGCACAGTTTGGTGGCCATTCGACGGGACTAGCTGGGTCAAAATCCCGACCCTCGCCCTACGGGTCTGGGGGGAGGAGGGGGGGAGCCGGCCTAAAACCGGCCTTGGCCAAGTCACCCAGCCCGCTGCTGCCGAGCCTCCCGCGTGCTCAGCTCCCCCTGTGATGTGTCTCGATGCTCTGGCGCTGTGGCAGGCCGGCGAGGACAAGTTAGCGGTGTGTGCCAGCACTTGTGTGTGTGCGTGTGCTCGGACCCCCCCAACTAAGCCCATTTTGCGGCCCTGAGCCCTGCCCGTCTCCACAAATCGTGCCACTGCTCTCATATGCTTATTATGATGTCCATTTGAAGCATGCACAGTTTGGTGGCCATTCGACGGGACTAGCTGGGTCAAAATCCCGACCCTCGCCCTACGGGTCTGGGGGGAGGAGGGGGGAGCCGGCCCAAACCGGCCTTGGCCAAGTCACCCAGCCCGCCTGCTGCCGAGCCTCCCGCGTGTCAGCTCCCCCCTGTGATGTGTCTCGATGCTCTGGCGCTGTGGCAGCCGGCGAGGACATGTTAGCGGTTGTGTGCCAGCACTTGATGTGTGTGCGTGTGCTAGGACCCCCCCAACTAAGCCCATTTTGCGGCCCTGAGCCCTGCCCGTCTCCACAAATCGTGCCACTGCTCTCTATGCTTATTATGATGTCCATTTGAAGCATGCACAGTTTGGTGGCCATTCGACGGGACTAGCTGGGTCAAAATCCCGACCCTCGCCCTGCGGGTCTGGGGGGAGGAGGGGGGGAGCCGGCCCAAACCGGCCTTGGCCAAGTCACCCAGCCCGCCTGCTGCCGCCCCTCCCGCTGCTCAGCTCCCCCCTGTGATGTGTCTCGATGCTCTGGCGCTGCGGCAGGCCGGCGTGGACATGTTAGCGGTGTGTGCCAGCACTTGCTGTGTGTGCGTGTGCTCGGACCCCCAACTAAGCCCATTTTGCGGCCCTGAGCCCTGCCCGTCTCCACAAATCGTGCCACTGCTCTCATATGCTTATTATGATGTCCATTTGAAGCATGCACAGTTTGGTGGCCATTCGACGGGACTAGCTGGGTCAAAATCCCGACCCTCGCCCTACGGGTCTGGGGGGGAGGAGGGGGGGAGCCGGCCCAAAACGGCCTTGGCCAAGTCACCCAGCCCGCTGCTGCCGCCCCTCCCGCTTGCTCAGCTCCCCCCTGTGATGTGTCTCGATGCTCTGGCGCTGTGCGCAGGCCGGCGTGGACATGTTAGCGGTGTGTGCCAGCACTTGTGTGTGTGCGTGTGCTAGGACCCCCCCAACTAAGCCCATTTTGCGGCCCTGAGCCCTGCCAGTCTCCACAAATCGTGCCACTGCTCTCATATGCTTATTATGATGTCCATTTGAAGCATGCACAGTTTGGTGGCCATTCGACGGGACTAGCTGGGTCAAAATCCCGACCCTCGCCTACGGGTCTGGGGGGAGGGGAGGGGGGGGAGCCGGCCCAAACCGCCCTTGGCCAAGTCACCCAGCCCGCCTGCTGCCGAGCCCCGCGTGCTCAGCTCCCCCTGTGATGTGTCTCGATGCTTGGCGCTGTGGAGGCAGGGGCGTGGACATGTTAGCGATGTGTGCCAGCACTTGTGTGTGCGTGTGCTAGGACCCCCCCCAACTAAGCCCATTTTGCGGCCTGAGCCCTGCCAGTCTCCACAAATCGTGCCACTGCTCTCATATGCTTATTGATGTCCTTTGAAGCATGCACAGTTTGGTGGCCATTCGACGGGACTAGCTGGGTCAAAATCCCGACCCTCGCCCTACGGGTCTGGGGGGAGGAGGGGGGGAGCCGGCCCAAAACCGCCTGGCAAGTCACCCAGCCCGCCTGCTGCCGCCCTCC